>CM066033.1:1370501179-1370583785 GCA_033557465.1 Ichthyophis bannanicus
ATGAAGGGCCTGCTCTTGGAAAATAAGTGCATGACAATGCCTAATTTGTAAGCCTGATTTTATAGACAGGCACATAGGCACCAGAAATCATCAGCTAAAATATCAACCTCGCGTACAGTTCCACCAGCTCAACAAGCATGCAATAAGTATGCATTTAAATCACAACTCTGCCCATGCTTCAACTGAAATTTCTGCTCCTAAGCATGCCTACACACCAAAGTCGACGTTAAAAGTACATGTGATCTTGTTGTCTAGGCCACACTTAAAGTCACTGCACTGGCCCTCCTATTCATTTCTACATCCAGTTCAAACTTCTCCTACTGATCTTTAAGTGCATTCTCTCTGCTGTTGGCTCCTCACGACTTCTTACCCTACACTCTTCCTTAAGCAAGTTCCCACGGTTTCTGGTAGATCCCTTCTGTTTTGTGGCCCTTGTCTTCCACTGCCCATCTCCAAAACTTTTGATCTTGTCAACCGTTGTTTCTTATGCCTGGAACAAGCTACCCAAGTTGGGTACGTTGGGCTTCCTCTTATGGCCCTTAGTCAAAATCCAGCCTAAAAACTCACCTCTTCAAGGGTTGCTTTTTGAGATGCTGATGTTCCTCACTCTCTTGTTCACTACTTATGTGTATCTTTCCATACTGTAGTCCTCAGTTTTTGGGTGGTGTTCATCTTCATTAGATTGTAAGCTCTGGTGATCAGGAACTGTCTCTTACATCTAGGGGTATGTTTACTAAACCCTGTAGCGGACTCCTTGCGATATCGGAGCTGCGGCCCCATTGAAATTAATGGTGCCATGGCTCTGATATCGCACGGAGTCCACTACCCGCCATTTAGCAAACATACCCCTTTATGTACAGCACTGAGTAAGCCTTGTAGTGCTATACAAATGCTAAGTAGTAATACTAAATTTTATAAGAGACATTTTACACTATAGGCATTTGGAGGGTAGTTTTATAAAGGCATTTGTATGCATATATGCTATTATGTGTGCTCTAAAACAAATTTTTTCATGTTAATATGATTACATAATGAAAAAATTAGGGTGGGCATATTCAAAAGGATTAATGCGGTCAGGCAGACCTGATATCACGTTAATCTCAATGAGTGGTATATTCAGCGGCACAGCCATTTTGTGCCACTAAATATACCCCGATCACATAATTGCATGCCATGATGCCAACTGCGTAGCATCGGGGCATTCTGGAGGTCGTGTTGAGCAACCAGTGTCAATATTCAGCTGCTGGTCGGGTAACCTAAACCACGCTAACGTTAGGCACCTAAACGTCTGGTCTAACCTTAGCTAACCGGAAATACAGATATCCAATGACTTTGGCTGGATATGACGCTGACATTGATTATCCGATCTAATTTAAAATGGCAACGGCCAGCTGGTTTACTTGGGATGGCCACTGCAGTTGAATATCGACCTCTAGGATGTTTTGGAACACTTGGGCACAACTTGGGATGGGTCAGTCGCTTAGTTATAATAGGAAGAATGAATCCTTCTTTAACTATAGAGGTTGAAGTAATCTTTTCATGTACACTGCTCTTCAAAATGAGTCAGTTCATTTTAAATGCATTCCATGAAGTGCAATGTTGTTTGTATACACTCCAATCAAATCAATGTAGAGCAATCCAATAAGAGAATCCAATAAATCAAGGAAACTAGGATACTTAACACTGTCCAGTGCTCAGTCCAAAAATAATTCTCCAGGATATTCATTCAACAAATTTCAAATTAATTTTGAAGAAATGGCAGAAAAAAAAATGATGATCTTTGAAGATCCACAGTTAGTGATGATAACATGTCACGTGACTATATAGCCATCCGTTGCATGCCTATTCCGTAATCAGCACTGGATCTCAATGGGCACTTGGGACTAACAAGAGAGGATGTTCTATACCTTTTCATAATGACAGTGTCACGTTCTCTGCAATACAAATTAATATGTGGAAATGTCATGGAAGGGTTATTAGGAAAGAGTTGAGGATTAGTAGATCAGCCCACTGCTCAGCTAAGCTTCAGAAGACTTAATGGCAAATTAAAATGTTGTTCTCTTTTCACAAGTTGAATTGCTTGGATATTTCTTAAGCAGATGAATAAAATTTGATGTAGAAAATGACCCAAAGGCAAAGGCAAGAAAAATGTGGTTAGTTTTCATATATTTCTTGAATTGTTTTTTGATTTTGGGGTGTTTTTTCAGTTAGTTTCACAAAGGATCTTTTATTACAGCTTGTTAGATTTTTGCAGCTAGCAGGCATTTAGCACAAAACTACCTGTGTTATATTCAAAGCCCTCCGTAGTAACTGTTGGGGGTGTGACCAGCATGTTTCTGACAGTTAACGTGCAGATGAGTCCCCTGATGCATGGTACTATTACTGCAGTTGGCATTAGGTGTACCTATGCTTAATGGAAACATTGGCAATTAGGGGTATTGTTACTAAACGGCACTAAGGTTGCACCATTTGTGAGTGTAAAACGGCACCATTAAGAGTCCTGATGTATGTAAAGGATGGGGCGGAGAGTAGGCGTTCCGGTGTTAAGGGTGATAGAGGCTAGTTAACGGGTGTTAAGTGAACAGCGGGTGTTAAGAGTGTCCGCTAAGGCTTGTTGCCTTAAGGTGGGATAAAGGAGCCTTTCTGCAAGTCACATTTGAGCTGCTGGATGGGAGCAAAGGTAATAGCTGATGAATATGTCACATCCATATGTCCCTGACGGGGGAGACAGTGAGTAGGAGGAGAATGTGGGAAGCAGGTGGACTGTAGCAGTTAGGGGTGCACTTGTAATCCATGGTGATGACCGTGGGTAGTATAGGAGAGGGTAAAGTGTGCCATGGAGTAGCCACTTGGTGAGGTGGGACTGATATGCCCCAATGAGTAAAATGCCACGTATGGGCCAGGGTATAGAAGCTGGCAGAAGAATACGTGACTGAACATGGTGGATATATACTGATGGCTGGGCCAAAGGATGGATGGGGGTAGATGAGAGTGCTGTATGGCTTTGCTGCTCCAATATGACCTCACAAATGCAGGTAATCTCAGTTGTAGTGTACATGAAATACAGTTGCTGGGCCACAAGAAAGGGCCTAATAGCATCTATTAAGATTTGAACTGTACGTGCCCTCCCTCTGGAACTCCCTTCCGAACCAGATCCAAAACAACAGAGACCTCTCCACATTCAGGAAACAGTGAAAAACCCTCCTGTTTCGTGAATATCTTGGATCTGAGATGGACATCTTTCAATGACTGCCCAGCTTCTGTCAGTCTCCCACCCTTACGGAATGTGATCTACCCCTCCCCCCCGCCAACTGAGAGACTCGCATCACAAGTCTAGTACTGTTACTTTCTGTTTAGATCATCAATGTTGGCCCCCCTGGTGTTGCCCCCCCCTCTTCACTGTTGAGCTGATTATTGTACCCCTCCCCCCCTTTTTTCTATTAAACCGCTTTGACCCGATGAAAAGTGGGATATAAATGCAGCTAAATAAATTTCACAGTGTCTCAGCTGTTTTTAACCACCATACAATCTTCCTGACACATATGCATATAACTACTGCACAATGATCCAAAGACATAAAAGCCAGGCATCGTAAGAAGCTGCATGAAAACTCAAAGTGCTCTTGGACAGATAAGGTCTTTACACATAGGGGGTCATTCTGTGCCACGAATAGCAGGGATATATGTTCTGCCTGGACATACATCCCCGCTATCCATCTCCCTGCCGCTCCCGGTGCAAAGGCTCCCTGTATGAACAGCACTGTTGTATGGGGAGCCTTAGATGGGGCAGGAGGGTGCAGTCAGGAGGTGGAGCGAGGGCGGGTCATGGCTGAGTCATGACCCTGGACATGCAGGGCTGATTCTGAGGTCGGCCCTGTACATCTGGGGTCAGCCACATAGACAAGAGATGCCGGAGCCGGGGGAGGGGGGTGGTGATGAAGTGAGGAGGCACAGGGTGATCCCCGCAGCCTGACCCTGGCCATGGGAGGCCAGATTGGGGGTCGGGCTGTGGGGAAAGGATGTTGGGTTTTGCGGTCATTGATCGCCGCTCCTGAATGGAGCCATCGTGCCATGGTGACGTGATGCCATGGCACTGTGGCTCCATTCAGGAGCCTGGCTGAGTTAGCCATGGATCTGATGGGCATTTGACCCATCCGAATCGGGGCCCGGCCTGCATGTCCAGGCTGGTGGACCCGATTGTGATTCCGTGGGCACATCTAGCCCCCGCAGGATCAGAATCAAGTGCAACCACTGTATGGCCCCAATTCTAAGGTGCCGCACAGGGGCTGGATGACCACTGTCTGGTGGAACAGGATCACTCGCATGATGTTACACACCTGGCGCCACTCATGTTGCTGAACTGATGTGTCCTCTAATATTGCCCATATGGGAGCAAGTAAAGATGTGGGATGGTCTGTGCAGGTGGGTATCCCAGGAGTGTGATATGCCTGCATGTACTGCTTATATTTGACAGAGCAAATGATGCTCATTCACAGTTATCATGACAGTTTCCAATCATGTACAACTCATGTGTCATGCATCTACAGGGTGAAGTTGAATGACCGTTTGCAATGTGCTGCAGCAGAGGCTACAAAGTCATGCTGTCGGATGTGCAATGTGCATGCTTGCAGAACCAATGTGCATAACACATAAAAGCGAATAATAATAACAACATGTGCCCTCAAGTCAATATTAATTCCTGGCAAACCAGCAGCACCTGGGCTTTCTTGGCAGCGTGATCAGAAATATAACAGCTGGGCTTACTTCAGAGGGTGAAATGACTTGCCCATGGCCACAAATGGGATTTGAACACTGGTCTGTCTTTTATGGAGCCAGTACTCTAACTATCTTGCTACAGCTCTAGATTCTGCTCTATAGTACTCTCTAGAATACAGAAGTCTATAGATACCTGTCTGCAATAGCCTAAGCCCCAGACTTTATACAACCTGGCAGGCACATCCTGAGAAAGTTGTAAACCACACCTAGCCTGCAGTGGTACACACAGTATGGACTGCACTGGACACCTTTTCAATGTCTCGCTGGAGTGGGAAGTGGTGCCAGTGGTGCCTTTACACAAAAGTGGAAGTAAAGATGTGGTTGAAAACTACAGGCCCGTTAGTTTAACTTGGTGGTGAGTAAATTATTGGAAGCGCTGCTGAAAGAGAGAATAGTGAGGTTTCTGGAGTCCAGCGGATTACAGGATTCGAGGCAGCATGGATTCACCAGAGGCAGGTCTGTATGCACAGCAATATAGCCTGGGCATCACATGCATGCAGAGTGCACTGCTAAAGCTCACAGTTCTCTGGACACACCCACATCCACACCCACAGTCTCCCTTTTAACTTTCAACTTTCAAAAGGGAGACTATGATAAAATGAGGAAAATAGTTAAGAAAAATCTAAAAGGAGCAGTTGCAAAGGTTAAAGACTTACATCATGCTTGGGTGTTGTTTAAAAATACTATCTTGGAAGCCCAGACCAGCTGTATTCCATGCTTTAAGAAAAGTGGAAGGAAGTCCAAAAAATTGCCAGCCTGGTTTAAAGGTGAGGTCAGAGAGGCTGTTGCCAAAAAATCCCAAAATGGTGTAAGCTTGCCTTTAGGACTCCTTTAATGCCTGGACTTTGCTAACACTTGCTCTGAGTGTTTAAATACACATATCATTGAGAAGGCATGTGTGAGCACTATTTCTGCGCTCTGCCATCTAGCAGGTTTTGGTACAGCTTCTCAATGTGTCTGACCATTGTCAGGACTCGTGTTGAACAAGATAGGGAGGATTGCACTTGTGGATACAGATATGGAAATGTAGGATAAAGTTACACACCTGGACATATCATTCTTGATCCACTAGCTGGTCTTGAACCCATAACCCTTCTCACTCACACACAGTGGCCATGTGTTAGGAGCCTCAGAGTAGTCATGTGGGTGTATGGGTGTATTGCTCCATGTGCATATGTGGTCATTGTCAGACTGCATAAGGGCATAAGCTGGGGCATGCCTCTGCCTGTGTAGCTCTCTGCAGGCTCTATGCCATACCTGTCTGACCGGTTATGTTAAGCAAGTGTGGGAGAGGAACATCTTGTTAGCTGTGTATGTAGCACTGCATTGATATGCTGCTGGTTCAAATGACGTTCATGTCTTATATATGGGATCTATCCTGTCAAAGGGGCAGGCCAGGATACATGTATGCACACATTCCAGGTCATGGGTGACCTAGCAGAGTGACCAACATAACCATTTCCTGATGTGTGTTTGTAGGTCAGTCCTGGAATAATTTCATAGTTGGCAGAATACAGTGAGTAGGTTTGATCCCTCCCTCCTGTCGCTTCAGTGCTGTGGGTTGCCTTGATGCAGCAGAGCACATGTGGGTAGCCCTGGCATGCTGCTCCTGCCCCCCTCTGAGAGGATATGTTGGAGGGGATCAGAAGCGGCATGCTGTGAGCATGCATGATGCTGCCTTAAGCCTTGCCATTCCACAACAGGGAGCAATTGCCATGCCACCCTCCTCCCCTAGGTGAGACAATGGATGCTGGCAGGGGAAGTGGCATGAGGAATCCTCCCTTTCTTGCTGTGGAGAGCCTCAAGGCAGCAGTGGAGGGAGGATGCATGGGGGGGGGGGGGGTCCGCTTATGGCGGCAGAAACCCTTGGCCTGACCCTGACAGTACATACAGCAGCATTGTGCATGACACACACAGCAGGGACAATGGAATCTTCTGTAATGGCAGAAGCTGCTGCCGATGCCACTCCCATCCCTACACGCTGCTAACATGGCTGCATGGTGGCAATGGCAGTGGCATGACCCAGGGGGAAGCCATTTTGGACTTAGTCCTTAGTGGAACACCAGATCTGGTGCAAGAGATAAGGGTGCTGGGGCCACTTGGCAATAGTGATCATAACATGATTTAATTAATGGAGGAGAGACGGTAAGGAAATCCACAGTATGACCTTTTAACTTTCAAATAAAATGAGGAAAATAGTTAAGAAAAAGCTAAAATTGGTAGAAACCATCATAAAGAACAAAATTACTCAAGATGTAGATAATCATGGCTTAATGGGAGACAGCCAACATGGCTTTAGACAAGTTAGATCTTGTGTTACTAATCTGTTATGTTTCTTTGAAGGTGTGAATAAACATGTAGACAAAGGTGAGTCAGTTGATACAGTGTATCTGGACTTTCAGAAAGCCTTTGACAAGGTCCCTCCTCAGAGACTTTTGGCAAAACTAAAAAGTCATGGGATAGGAGCAGTGTAATATTGTGGGTAAGGAATTGGTTAAAAGATAGAAAGTAGAGGGTAGGGCTAAATGGCCAATTTTCCCAATGGAAAAAGGTGAATAGTGAAGTACCCCAGGGATCTGTGCTGGGTCCGCTGCTTTTTGACGTATTCATAAATGATCTGGAAAAGGCAATAACGAGTGAGGTTATCAAATTTTCAGATGACACAAAACTATTTAAAGCTGTTAAAACCCAAGATGATTGTGGTAAATTGCAAGAGGATCTTGATAAATTGGATGACCGGGCATCCAATTGGCATATGAAATTTAATGTGGACAAGTGCAAAGTTATGCACCTAGGGAAGAACAACCCAAACTATGGTTACACGATACAAGATTCCACATTGAGAACCACCACCCAGGAAAAAGATTAAGGTGTCATTGTGGATAACATGTTAAAACCCTCGGTCCAGTGTGCAGCGGCAGCCAAGAGAGCAAATAGAATGCTAGGTATCACAAGGAAAGGAATGTAAAATAAAACAAAGGATATTATAATTCCTCTGTATCGTTCCATGGTGCGACTGCACTTTGAATATTGTGTGCAATTCTGGTCACCGTATCGTAAAAAGGGTATAGTGTTATTAGAAAAGGCACAGAGAAGAGCCACCAAAATGGTAAAGGGGATGGAAGGCTACTCCTATGAAGAAAGGCTAAAAAGGTTAGGGCTCTTCAACCTGGAAAAGAGACGGCTGAGTGGAGATATCATAGAGGTCTATAAATTCATGAATGGAGTGGAACGGATAAACGTAGATCGATTGTTTACATCATCAGAATATAAAAAAACTAGGGGACATGCAATGAATCTACAGGGTAACCTGGAATATAAGGGTATGTTTACTAAACCCTGCTAAGCATTTACAGTGAACATGCTGTTATAGTGCCAATAGCGTCAGGTTAGCAAAACAATAGGTGCTTTCTGTTGGACATGTACATAGCATTTCCCCAACAAATAAAGCACTGGAATGGCAAAGAGCGTGACCCGGCAGCACCATGGATGCACATAGCACCCCTCAATGAGTGCCATTATCTGTGCCTGCGCTGTGTGCAGCTTTGATAGTGACTGCACGATTCTAATGTCGGCCCTGTACATCCAGGGCTGGAGAATTGACCGGGGACGTTTTTTTTGTTTTTGTTTTGGGGCGCAAAAGGGGTTGGGGGGGCAAAGTTAATCCCCCATAGCCTGACCCTGGTCTTAGGAGGCCGGATCGGGGGTCAGGCTGCAGGGAATTAACTTTGTGGGGCAGTGGCCGGCATCGCAGCTTTTAGATGGAGTCATGTTGCCATGGCAATGGGATGCCATGGCACTGTGGCTCCATTTAAAAGCCCTGGCTGAGTTAGACAGGCTAGATCTGTACGTGCAGGCCGGGACCGAATCTCAGTCCCAGCCTGCACGTACAGTGCTGTTCGCGATTCTGATCCCACGCGGCTAGATGTGCTCCGCAGGATCAGAATCGCGATCTCCTTTGTACTTACGGGTCCGAATGGAATTGGGCCCAAAACATATAGGGCTCAATATTCAAAAGGCATTTACACAGTTTACAGCCCAGTAAACCATGTAAATGCCTTAAATCAGGATATTCAATGGCCCATTCTAACTCCCCTATGTGCCCCAATGCTATTCGGCCAGCATTGGGGAGTGTCGGAGGTGATCCGCGCTGAAAAGATAGATGAGGAAAACCTTTGCCTATCTTTTGGCACAGGAGTTAACCAGGCAGCATGCAATATTGCTGCTGCCCAATTACCTAATGTGGCCTCCGGCGTGTGCAGCGATCCCTGGATATTCAATGCCGGGGCCACATATGACCCTGGCATTGAATATCAGGGGCCAAGGGTCGGTGGGCAGGGTTATGCGCTGTAGCAGCACATAGCCTGCCCAGAAGAGTATCGGGCCCATAAATAATATCTAATATATACAATGTTTGAAACTTTGAACTTAATGGGGGCAATGATGAGGTAAAATTCTAGGTGATTACATTGTGGTGGAGAGGTGTTTAGTTCTTGTTGCTTTGGGAGTTTGTGTTCAGTCTTTAAAATGTTTGCGGAATAGTTGAGTCTTTAGCTCTCTGTGGAATGTGAGTTTGGTGATACTTGGTAATTTTTCAAGGAGAGCATTCCAATGGTCCGGTGCATAAAATGAAAAAACGTTGTTGCAAGTAGTTTGATTGCTCTTTATTACTTCAGATGATAAGGCTAACTTGTTTGGTGTGCATCTTCATATGGTTCTACTGCTTGGAGTCCCATGTAGAATGGATTTTAGGTAAACTGATGATAAATTCTGTGTGATTTTGAATATGCTTAGTAGGGCCTTGTATTTGATGCAGTTTGTTAGTGGTAGCCAATGTAGTTGTTTCAGTATTGTGGTCAGTTTTTGGTGCTCTGGCTGTATCCATGGCAACACTGTTAGGCCCCTTGGTGCAGTTGCAGCCTATTGGGAGCTAGGCTCACATGGAGGGCTGGCCTCTGTGAATGTCCAATGGAGTCACTGAGTTGGTTAGATAGTAAAAATTCTGTGCTCTTGTCCTAATCTGCAGTCACAGAGTGAACTCTGTGGGTCTCTTAGCTCCATGCACAGTATATGTTTATCTCAGTGTATATTGTGTGCAGATGTGCCTATCTCAGCAGTGTCTACTGATCATTGACCACAGCAGTTAGCATGACATTATGTATTACTCCATAACAACAACCAGCCTTCTGTTTACAGAGATGACATGCATTGGTTTGACTGATTGTGAATCTAAGACACTGACCTCTGAATGGTGCGTGCACAACTCCAGCTGGAGGAATGTGCCACAGGATGTCATGCTGGTCTCTGCATCGCCTGCCACCATGTGGGCAGCCAGTGCCTGGAGGTGAATTTTGGGGTGGAGGTGGGGGCGATGGCCTCCTGCTAGGTAGCATTGCAGCCAGAGGCTCTGTTCAGATGTATAGAAGCTCTTGAGAGCCTACTGGGTCTCTGTATCTTTCACATCAGAGGCCCTGCATGACAGCCTCACCCACTCTCCATGGGCACCGAGCGTGACAGCCACAAGGGTGTTGTTAAAGTACAAAGAGACAGGGGATTGCAGCGTATGTGTGGCCAGCAACTGTACCAACATCTAACCTCATGTCTAACCTGCCATGCTTCCACATGCTCTTAGGAGGGGGGGGGCGGGGGGGGGGTACTGCATCCAAAGCATGGGAGAGTGCATGTGCTGCAATGGCCATTTTTGCAGTGCCCATGGCCAGGGACATGATATAATATGGGAGCACAAGCATGACACTATGCTCAATGCTCACTGCCAAAAGCTGTGTAGGGGGACACAGTTTCCTGGTATGTGAGAGATGTAGACCATTGTGGGCCATCATGCACTTGTAACCTGACTCTGGGCTACTTTCCAGTGTGCTTTGCATTGCATTAGCTGTCCCCAAGTTCAATCTAGAAGGGTATACAAATGAGCAGAGGAATCTGGGTATTGTTTAAAACAGAGCAGTTTGCACAGGATGCATATGAGTCAGTGGTTAGGTAAACGGCTGAGCCATCTTAACATGGGTCTGGCACAAGCTGTTCAGTAGTAGCATGGTAGCATAACCTAAGGCACACATCTGTTCATGCTGAGAGGCTACTCTCATTCTGACCGAGTTGGGACCATGTCCCGGTTATGTATCCACATAGTACTGTCTAGGGTCAAGCTGTAGTGACACAGGCACTGTTTTGTTATGGTAGTCCATGCTGTTTGCATGAAGGTAAGATCTTCTTGGTGACTATGTGTACATGCAGTTATGTGAATGGGTTGGCTGGGATTGATGCCTCAGAAAGAGAGGAGAGAAGATCAGTGTTTCTTGGGCTGCTGACTATGGTTTTTGGCAGGACCTGTGGTTTGGCATCATTACCCTCCCCTTACTCCCAGACAACACTCACTGCATTCAGGTTCCTTGGAAACAGCAGCCGCAGCCCCAGCCCTAAAGCATGACATAAGATATTATACAAGAGTCTCTCACCACCGGGTGGTGGACACAAGGGCCAAATAGGACACAGAAGAGGACCTCCTCCTGCAAACTCAAAGTAGCACAAAGGAGCAGGAAAGCCATGCCAATGGAGGACAGGAGCTTTATTATCTAACCAGGTCCGCCCAACACGTGTTTCGGTTGAAGCCTTCTTCAGGGGACTGCGATCTTGTATATCATGTAAAAGCATATAAAACACAGTAAATAAATATAAAAATAAAACACCAAAACAAACAAATATTAAGATGTAAATAACAACTAAAGGTAAAATTAATCAAAATTGCACAAAGAAGAGCTCAATATAAGAAGGCATACAAAATAAGTTATATAAAACCAATAAAAAACATGTTTATAGTACTAAAATCAATAAATAGCATTAAAAAGATATACATATATAAAACCATAGGCAAAAACCATAACAAAGGTGATAGAAAAGAGGGGATACAACAAATAACCTGAAGAGAGATACAGAGGAAAAAGAAAAACAGTGTTTCAAATGGTATATAGGTGGTAACTCACTACTTCAAAAACCATCTTTAAAATGTGGCTAATAGTAAATCCTATTAATCTGTCCAAATTGGAACTACAGAGAGGAAAAAGAAAGGAAAAACCAAGGAAATCATCCATCCATTCAGTAGCCAAACATTATCTTGTGTGGGTCCCAGGGGAGGAGGATACCAACAAACCACTGAAACTTAGATGTCAGAACAAACCACCATGGTAGTAAATGATCCGGAGCCAATAAAAGTCTAACCTAGTAATATGTCTATATATATCACATGTATACATCTGAGCCCTGTAAAAGCCAAAAAAAAGAGACTGGATGTGTTACATTTCAGCAACCCTATGAACAACATAAGAAATAACATAGTAATATGTAAATTGTACATAGTTTCCCCAGTTCATTCCATGTTGTTTTTCCCTGTTTTATGTAAACTCTGATTGCCATAGCTGTCACTGAGTCGTTTTGTTATCTGTAAACCGCACTGATAGAAAAGAGCGCGGTATAAAAGAAATGTTAATAAAGAAATAAATAAATACATTCAATCCATACGGGAGGGGTTGGAGTGCATATATGAGGAAGACAACATCCATATATGGGAGCAAGGAACGAGGGGGCTACAAATTGATCAAATGAAGATAAAAAACAAGTTCAAAATCAAACTGTCAACAGCCACCAGATCGTGTATAACTGTGACATTACTTCTACGGGCCATAGATAATCTTGATACTGCAAAAAAAACAAATACGAAGACTGCCGAGGCCAACCCTCAAATATAGCAAGCTTGCTACAACAGCACAATCCCTAATAGGGAGTAAAAAATAAGGAAAAACGAAAATAATGCCAGGATCATACCCAGAACCCCAAAACAGAAAAGGATCAGAAACTAAGGGGCTTGTTTACAAAGCCGCGGTAGCGGTTCGCGGTCGTTATCGGAGCCGCGGCCCCATTGAAATCAATGGGGTCGCGGCTCCGATAACGATCGCAAACCGCTACCGCAGCTTTGTAAACAAGCCCCTAAGAAGTGAAGAAACCCACAGAATCTAACATTTTTTGCTTGTTGCCAGGCCCAGGGCTACTCCTTCTCAAACTCCTCAGGCTAGGTTGGTTTGAAAACCTCCTTCACCAAAACTCTGCTATTTAATAATGCATTTTACATACAACGTTTGGAAGAAATCTGCTCCAGGTTGAATAAGCCTGCAGTTTAGGGCCACACATGTTCTCCCTTCATAATGGGGAGACCTAAAAAATTCAGGGAAAACCTGATTTATAAAAAGGAACATCTTGGTCCTTAAAGACTTTGAGTATCCAACTTTGACCAGGCTCCAACAGAAAAGATGCTAATAATGTCGTCCTAGTCACTACTTCCTCCTGAGTCTCCTCCAATATTGCTATCAAGTTTAATTTTTTTCCACCTTTGGACCACTAAGGAATCCTTCAGCTTCTGGAGATAGTCTTCCAGGGGAAATGCTTCAGAAGAAAACTTACAACTACCATGTGTGTTGTGTTCTATCGAGTCCATGTTTTCAGTAAAAGCATAGACAGTTACGCTGTAAACCGCTTTGACTTTCAGATAAAGCAATATACAAAAAAAGCTAAATAAATAAATAAATACAGACTCCTGGGTTTTCGTGGCAAGGTGCAATTCAATGGTTAAATTAAAATCCAGTTTTACGATTTGGGGGTATGTTTACTAAAGAGCTTTAAGGGAACCAATGTGCCGTTAACATGCGTTATTGGCACCCTTCAATGCCTAATGCTGTGGAAAGGACTGATAACACTGCAGTAACATGCGCAAATGGTTCCCTTAGTGTTAAGGGAAAAAGAGGTGGAGAGAGGGCATTAATGGGGCGGAGATGGGGCGGGGATAGCGGGTGCTCCCTTAACGCTGGCTGGTGTTACCATGTATTAGACTCCCCGTGCTGGGAATCCTAAAGCCACCGGAAAGCTCGCGATAAGGGCTATTTCAGAGGAGAAGGAGCCCATTTTAATGTATGCAATGTGCTCCACCCATTGTAGGTCCCAAATTAGTGAGAGTAGTGCTCCATTGGCAGTAAAAGCATGGTGCCCCAGTAAGAAAGGGCACCATGTTGTTGATGCCAAATTGGCAAAGAAGGTGTCATGTGTGTGATGCAGTGGGACTGGCAGCTCCACTAGGCTGGCAAGGTGGCTGCCTAGGGAGAACATCTGTGATGGATGGTATGACCCTGCTGTGACAGCAGCTGTACACATACATGCTGGCACAGACAGAAGGGAGTTGTGTCACCCCCACTGCCACCATGCTGCCATGTCACTGTTGTGTGAGGGTGGTAGTGGCAGGAGAAATATATGACTGGGCCCTATTTGTTAGGTGCAATGCTGCAGTTGTCACTGGCAGTGGGATGTCAAACATTTCAGCATCAGATACAGAGGAGCACATCCTGCTCCCTCCCTTCTGAAGTCTAAGCCAGCAGCACCTGTGCCCACACACCCCCGGTGGAGGGGGCAGGAGCGGCATGGTATGACTAGCTGCATATGTGCTACCCTTTTAGGCATCATCGTGGATAACACTTTGAGTCCAGTGTGCAGCGGCAGTCAAGAAAGCAAATAGAATGCTAGGAATCATAAGGAAAGGAATGGAGAATAAAACAAAGGATATTATCATGTCTGTATCGTTCCGTGATGCAACTGCATTTTGAATATTTTGTGCAATTCTGGTCGCCGTATCTTAAAATGGATATAGCAGAATTAGAACAGGTACAGAGAAGAGCCACCAAAATGGTAAAGGGGATGGTAGGATACCCCAATGAAGAGAGGCTAAAAAGGTTAGGGCTCTTCAACCTGGAAAAGAGACGGCTGAGGGGAGATATGACAGAGGTCTATAAATTAATGAATGGAGTGGAACGGGTTAACGTAGATTGATTGTTTACACCATCAAAATATAGAAAGCCTAGGGGACATGCAATGAAGTTACAGTGTAACCCATTTATGACTAATAAGAGAAAATATTTTTTCACTTAACACGTAATCAAACTCTGGAATTTGTTACCAGAGGATGTAGTAAAAGTTGTTAGTATAGCTGTGTTTAAAAAAGGTCTGGACAAGTTCTTGGAGGAAAGGTCCATTATTAAAGGAGACCTAGGAAATCCAGTGCTTGCCCTAATACAAGCATTGTGGAACCTGTGTGCCTTTTGGGGAAACTAGATACTTGTGACCTAGATTGGCCACTAGATACTTGTGACCTAGATTGGCTACTGTTGGAAATAGGATACTTGTGACCTAGATACTTGTGACCTAGATTGGCCACTGTTGGAAATAGGATACTGGGCTTGATAGACCTTGTTCTTACCCAGTATAGCATATCTTATGTTCTTATGTACCTCTATAAGACCACCAGCAGCACTGAGGCAATGACTGGCCCACGCTTTCAGGGAGGGAGTGATTGTACCAGGGTCCACAGATGGTGGTAGGCAGCAAGCCGGCCACAGCTAGTGTGCCTACTTGGGGGCTGGCCCTGGGGTTAGGATGCCCACCACCTGTGCATATTTATTGGATTTGTGCATGTGGTGCTTAAAAATTTAATTGAGCTAGGAATACAATGCAATATGAGAACAGCCCATGTCAGAGGAAAAAATGAGCACCCTTCTCTCTCACCTGCCAAATGATGACCAAAATCTATGCGTGAACCAATGACCCCTCCATAAGTTGGTACATGGTCAGTCACAACCATCTGAGTCACATATGAGTCAAAGCCAGCGCTTGTGGTCTGCAAAATATGAGAATATACCATCATTAGCCCACAAGCACACACAAGAAAATGGATACATTGGTCATTCTGCTAGGATACCCATGGTCTGGAATGTGTGTGTTCATATATCATGGCCTGCCCCTTTGACTGGAGAGATCCTATATGTTAGACATTAATTTCAGATGAGCTACCAGCATAGCAAGGCAGTGCAACATACAGACCTAACAAGGCATCCCTCTCACAGACATGCCTAACATACCCTGACAGACAAGTATGGTACAGAGCCTGCAAATATCTAAGCAGACATAGGTATACCCCAAGTCCTCCCGACATGCAGCCTGACAATAACCACTTATATACCTATGGATTGATGAAGCCATAAAGCTGCTCTGTGGCTCTGAACACATGGCCAGTGTGTGTATGAGCAAAGGGTTGTGTGTTTAAGGCCAGCCTGTGGATCAGGCATGGTGTGTTAACATTATCCAACTTTTCAAGAACTGTAGCATCATGTGTGCAACCTTCAACATATCGGCCAGCATGAGTCCTCATACTCAGTTGCCACACTGAGAGGCTGTACCACCTGTGGCTGAATGGCACAGCATGCTAACAGCACTGAGCAGGCCTGGACAATGGTGGAGCAGTAAAGGAGGATGAAGGGGCAGGTAAGAATGCCAACATGTGCCACTTTTGGACAGTGGGGTCACATGCGTGTGTGTATGTCTCTCTCCCCACAGGATTGTGAGCTACAGCAATGCACTGTGCATGCATGTATTGCCCAGGCTTTCTGGCTATTCAGCAAGTCTACATACAGTGTGAACTACCATGTACAAGCTGTCATGCTTCTATGCGCACTTGAGGAGGGGGCGGGGGTGCCACTGCAACTGTAGTATGGGAGAGTCATGTGCTGCACTGGCTAGTTCTGCAGGGTCCATGATTAAGGAAATGTCATTATATGGGAGTACAAGCATGGCAATATGTTCAATGTTCACTGCCAAAAGCTGTGTAGGGGGACACCGTAGTTGGGTATGTGTCAGACATAGGCCACTGTGGGCCAGCATGCACTCACAGCCTATCTCTGGTCCACTTTCCATTGTGCTTTGCATTGTATAAGCTATCCTTGGGTTCAAAATAAAAAAGGGTACATAATGAGATGCAGAGGATTCTAGGTATTGGCTAACACAGAGCAGTTTTCACAGGATATGCATGGGTCAGAGGTTAGGTACATGACTGAGCCATCCTAACATGGGTCTGCCATGGGCATGGCCTGGGTCCACACTCACTCAGACCGAGCTGTGACCATATCACAGCTATGTATCCACATTGTGCTATATAGTATCAAGCTGCAGTGATGTGGGTGTTGTTCTTTTCTTGGCAGTCCAATCACTGCACTGGGTGCCCATGCAGTTTGTACCAAGCTAGGGTGTACATGGTTGCTCTGTGCACATGCAGTGTGTGGTGACTAGCAGACTTGGCACAGTTAGTATGTGAATGGTGATGTAGCACGGTGGTGGCCAGCACATGCAGATCGACTGATGTTCTGGAATTCCCAGAATGTGAGGCTCTTAGCTGTTCTTGGGCTGGTAACTAGGGTCTTGGTAGGCCCAGCAGTTTGGTGCCAGTATCCCCTCTCCTGCCTAGGCAACACTCACTGCATTCAGGTTCCTTGGCAACAGCTGCCGCAACCTAGGGGACTGACATGAGATGGGATAGCAAAGTCCATGGTCAACAGGAGCAGAACACAAAGCCCAGCTAAAACAGGCCACTCTGTCATGCTGCAGTTGTGCAGACAACCAAATGACTAGCAGTATACTAGCAGTGATTTTAGATCTATTTCAGTACCTAGAGAGTCCATCTATTGCAGTGTAAGCTCTGGGGAGCAGGTGATGTGTGCCCCCTCTCACATTCAGGGTGACTGCTAAACTGGTCATTAGCACAATTTGCAGCTGTTATGTGCAGGAAGCAATGTCCCTGTGTATTACAGAGCTGATGTGATGGATCACTGCATTTCCTATTTGGTGAACAGTTGCAGAAAGCTGTTCAGAATGTACATTGCATCATGGATAGTGGAGGGGCTAACCTATACCAGCACACAGAGCACAAATTGCAGCCATAGTAACGATTGTGATCACTGGGGCATTGCCCACTACTTGCTTGTCACCTATGATGGTGGGAGACGAGTGCATGGCCCCTTGGAGAGGCCAGGATGGTCTGGAATGGACTGTATGGGTCATTAATGTGGTTTGCATTCAGTGTATGTGCAGGTGTACCTATCTCTCAGTGTGCAGCAGGTCACAGGGGACTGCATGCCCTGCACATGTGCTGCCTCTGGGGTTAGTGCCAGACTGCGGCACAGCATACCCGTACATGTGATTGTTGTTTGCCTTTGTGTGTGCAGTGGAGGGATGGGCATCTTGCACTCACATGTACCTTGATCTTTGTAAATGAGGGGCCCAATATGCAAAAGGCATTTACACAGTTTACGGCCCAGTAAACCATATAACTGCCTTAACCGGGAATATTCAATGGTGCCTACATGGTTAGTGCATTGAATATTCCCGACTATGTTCCCTACATGCCCCGATGCTATCCGGGTAGCATCAGGGGGTGTTGGGGAGTTCCAGGGCAGAGCGGAGGCAGGGAGTCCCGATAACCGGGTAGCGGCGATATTGGACCACTACCCGGTTAGCTCTCCATGGCTAAAACTAGGTGAGCTTTTGGCTCACCTAGTTCTAGCCACAGCTGCCAATTGGGTAGCAGTCCAATATCGCCACTACCCCGTTTGTCTGCGGCTGACTCCACATGGCACCTAACCTGGATATTCAATGTTGTCGCCACAGCATTGAATATCCGGATTTAGAGGTCAGTGAGCAGTACTATGTGCCGATGTGGCGCATAGCCCGCCATACAGAATATCTGGCCTGAGATGTCTCCTGCTGCAGTGTGTCTGTTATGCAGCTACAGTACTGCATGTCATCTGCATGACGTACTGCATGTGTGCCTCTGTAAGACAGGTCCTAGGTGTGGTCTGCCACTGTCTCTGTCTGTGTCAGCCACGTTGTTTCCACTCCTGGATTTCACCCATTGCAGGCAGGGACCTGCAGACTATTTGATTCTAGACATTGCTATGTAGCATAGTGTGGAGTTGTAGCCTAATGGTTAGAACACTGACTTGTTAAGTAAAGGCTGCGGGTTTGACTCTTGCTAGTTCTCCTTGTGACTGTGGGATTCTGTGTTCATTTTAATGCCAGGAACAGTCTGGGGTCTGCTTTTACTGGCGGGCACACATTCTTATGCTTTTTTTATGTGTTCCCATAGCACATTGGGTCTGCAAACATGCTATTTCCAATCATGCCCTTCTGACAGCATGACTTTATTGGCTCTGCTTTAGCCCATTACAGAGGGTCAGACATGTTCACCCTGCAGATGTATGGCACTTGAGTTGCACATGATTGGAATATGTCATCATAACTGTGAATGTACAGCTTTGGCTCCCTCACATCTCTGCATTACATGCAGCCACATGGCCATCTGCAGGAATCATCACACTTCCTTACTTGCTCTACATGGCCATTATGAATGGCTCATGTCCAGTTGTTGTATGCACATTTGTATGGGTTGTATGGTGGTTAGGAGGCTGTGAGACCCACACAGCTGGTATTGAGGTTTCCCCATGGCACAACTACACTTTTTATCAAATATACTACTACTGATTTTGTGGGATCACATCAGGCATATCGGGGCTGCAAGCCCATACCGCACTCTCATCTACCTCCATCCTTCCTTCAGCCCATCCATCAGCATCTGTCTGTTATGAGCAGTCATGTATTCTTCTGTCAGCTGCTACACCATGGCCGCCACAGGCACCTTTTCCTCATGTCGATGTATGACTCACGCCTTTCCTGTGACTGATCTGCACATCACCACTCCTGCTCCTTTTGCTGCACACATCGTGGCGAGTCTAGCTCTACAGGGGGACACTTCTTCCCCATCCTATGCCACACATTGACATTACAGCATATTTTGTGGGCACCTCTCATTGAATCAGTACAATTGCCTCCCACATGCTCATCCCACTTACTGACTGTCACACGAATCTGACAGGTCCATCAGCTCCTACCCATCCTTCCCTCCATCAGCTTTAACATAACTTTTGTTGGGGCTTCCTTATCCTGTATTAAAGTGACAGCTGTTTTTGGGTATTACGGTGTATGCTTGTCACCTTAACGCCTGATGCCCTGTTAGCGCATGATAAGTGGAACCTAGTGCCCTTACTGTTGGAACGTCTACTCACCTGCCCCATCCCTTATCACATGGAAACACCCTTATTGCTGCCGTTAACGCTTGTTATCCACAGTTCCCTTACCGCCCTTTGGTAAACATACCCATTGATCTTTTAATTCCAACAGAAAGCTACTCATCTGCAGAGATGATTTTGGAAACTGCATATTGCCTTTCCAAATCCACAATATCTCTGTTTTATTGGGTTCAATTAGAGCTTTTCATTGCTAAAAGGCAATAACTGACTATGCAAACCCTCCACTCTATTGCTTCCTAAAGGAACATACGATTGAATATCATTTGTGAAAAAGAAAATTCTGGGGCCCTGAGCTTTCATTCGATGCTACTGAAGGATGTTCTCCTATTTAAATAGACCCATCCTCCTGCTGTTTCAAGCCTGGCCATTGCAACAGTACTTCTGAGGTTGGCAACCACCAGGGCTTCTTCTGCAACCTTGACATAGGCTCTAAATTCAGCTACCGGGTGTCACCCTTATTAATTACTATGACTCCCTCCATTCCCAGGACTCTGAAAGCCACCTTTGCTGTTTCTCCAGCTGATGCAGGATGCGGCATGAAGAGGGACTCTTCCACAGCATTTCTCATAAGCCACTGGACTGGGTCAGGCCTGCCCCTAATATTTAATACGTGCTATGAATCCTTTAGCAAAAAAAAAAAAAAAATTGCAAAGCACTTTGGATAATATACATTTATGAATGTTAGCAAGAACAATCTCAGACTAACATTTTAATTTTGAAGCACATACTTCTCGAGTTCTTGAACCTTTTCTCTTGATCTCTTCTCTTTAGAATCAGTCGGCATCAACCATTTCCTTTTTCGCTTGCCTGTGAGGAGCTTGGTTGCTTAGCAACCAAAACCTTCAGCCTTTTTTTCTTGGCTGCACCAGGCTGTGAAACTTGGGAATTTTTTAAGGCAATTGTTTACTGAAGCCAACTTAAACCTGAAATGCCTCCAAGGTAATTTTTATTTAAATCTAGTCCCTGAATTTCATTTTTTCAAAGTGTGTAATATTTCTTTGAAACAAATAAAGTTTATTGCAAAGATAACAGCCTGATCTTCTTCCCCTCTAAACAGCACTTTACCAGGAAAAAATATAAAGTGTTACACATTCAAACATAGTAAATCAAATTACATTTAGCTTATAGGAAAAGAAACAAATGGATATCATAGTTGCAACTTCATTTCGTCTTTTTTTACATTCTCTTGCTCACCCACATCCATCTGGAGGGACTGTGAATTAGTCGTATCACATTTTTATGCTGTGAAGAGTAAACGTCTGGTCAAACACCATGGATACTTGGGGTTGGCAACAACAATCAAAGCAAGCCTACAGTGGAAATATGAACAACAGAAAGGAAGAGATGGTGCTAGGAGAAGGGGAGTGAGAGTCTCCCTAGCAACAGTAGATTATGAATATTTCCCCTTTAAGTTAGGGGTATGTTTACTAAACGGCGGTAAAGGCACAAGTGTGCCGTTTAGCATGTGCTAACTGTGCATGTGCACACTTACCGCGTGCAAAAGGCCACTTTAGCATGTGCTAATGCTACCACCCACTTTAGCACACACTAACGGTACCTGTGGGTGGAGAGAAGGCATGCACCAGGCGGAGATTGGGGGTCAATGGGCAGGGAGTGGGCAGGAACAAGGCTTGCTCTCTTAACACAGGCACCTTAATGGCAGGAACCCTAACACAATTCAAAACTTGGCGGAATGGGTGTTTTTTGAGGAGAGAGAGCCTAGTTTACATCTGTAATGTGATGCACAGACAGATGAGCCCAAGAGAGTCATAGTAGTGCTCCATTAGCAGCAACAGCATGGTGCCCAAGTATGAAAGGGCATTATGTTGATGGTGCAAATGGGGGCAAAGGAGGTGGCATATGGGTCATGCAGTGGGAGCCACTGGTGCACAGGGGAGACCAGGCAGCTGCCTAGGTGGCACATTGGCATTTTTTTGTAGTCTTATATTCCTAACTGTATCAGACCAAGGTCCATCATGCCCAGTATCCTGTGTCCAACAGTGCACAATCTAGGTCACAAGTACCTAGCAGTTTCCTCACAAGACACGCAAGAACCCCAAATAACTGTAATAGGGCAAGCAGTGCATAGCTCGGGTCCTCTTTAGCAATGGTTTATGGACCATTACCCAGGAACCTGTCCAAACCTTTTCAAACCCAGCTACACTGACAGCTTTTACCACATCCTCTGGTAATGGATTGCAGAGTTTGATTACGCTTTGACTGAAAAAATATTTTCACCTAGAAGACCCAAATGGCTTACATGTAGCCGCATTGCAGGTCCCCTATTCTGTCCAAAGTCTGATGGCATAAAAAAGTGACCTACATTTACCTGTTCCACTCCACTCAATAATCTATGGACCTCTATCATATCTCCTCTCAGTCATCTCTTCCCCAGGTTGATGAGCCCCAACCTTTTTTAGCCTCTCCACAAAGGGATATTCTGCCACCCGCAGAACCATCTGTGATGTTCGTCGTGATCCCACAGTGACAGTGGCAGCACACAGTCCTGCTACTGCTGTGGAAAGGCAATGTGCCACATGGGGCGGTCCAAGGGTCTTGGCACCCCAAGCAGAGATCCAGGCAGCCTCCCCCCTCTGCTGCCGCAGAAATCAGCTGTGAGGGAAGAGGCTGATAGTGCCAGATGCTGAAGCCCTCCAGGTAGCTGGAAAATGAATGTGCCCGGGGAAATACTACAACAGTGGCTGCCATCCTCCTCCCGAGATGTATCAGTGGCAGGTGGTGATGGGGCCCCTGCATGGGTAACTAGTGGGGGGGGGGGACTGCGTGGCTGTCCATATGTGCCCCTGCCCCCCATCTGGCCCTAGTGCCCAAGGCGCCCACCAAACCCGCATGTTCAATATGCTGTGACTGTGACCACTACCACTGACAATGCATGGGCATGTCTGAATGGTGGGATATTGGCATGGGAAGTGGCACCAGCCTGTAGCAGACAGAAGCCTTGTCCTGGTCCTGTGTGCCATGCGCATTCCAGCATGTGCCAAAGGCCACCTGAAGGGAAACATGTCAGCAACAGGAGCAGTTGTTTTCTATAAGGCAGCACTGTGGTACAACACTCACAGTTGGTGTGTAGATGTGTGGTGGGTCACAGGTTCAGGTCCCTGCTGCGGTTTTTATTTTGCATCTTTCTATGGACAAGGTTTAGCTGACAATGTAAGTACAGCTCCAGCATTTGCAACCAAGGAGATGGTCAGCAAGAGTGGAAACACCCACTAGCAGCACTGACAGGCTCCACTATCCACAGCTGGTTGAAGGCTAATAGCATACGGTAACAACAAGGTTAAATTCATTTTTGCTGTTTTAGGGGAATCTGTACTTGAGCACAGTAGTATTGCTGAACTCTGTAACCCCCTCAGGTTCAGGAACTGCTAACACCTAATCAGGTGTTAGTTCCCTCCCTACCCACCCCGACTCCCACCCGCCCCTAGTGAGCAGTCTTGCTTTATAGGGCACCTCCCCCTTTAACAAATCACAGTGAATTGGACCAGCACATTTTGAATATAATTAAAGAGATTTAACTGCTTTTTCTCTGAAAGGACAGCTGCGAAACCAGCTGGTACTTCGTAGATCTCTCTCTTTTGCTTTAACAGATACCTAAGCTCCACAAACAGAACAATGGCTGGGAAAAATCGTATTGCTAAAGCTGTTGCCCCCGTTACAGCTTCTGCCTCGGTCCAGACAGAGGCCCTATTGCCAGTTGAAGAACCGGTTCCATGTGCAGGGTGCCTGCATGCTGAAGCTCTGAGGAAACAAGTGGAGGAACTCAGAGAGGAGGTGGCGAGGCTGAGGAGCATTCAAGACAGTGAGAAGTACATTGATGAGATGCTGCTTGCAGCAACCAGGCTCTCCAGCACAGGAGAAGATGGGTGTCAACAGAATGTCGATGGTTGGACAAAAGTCACCAGAGCCTGCAAAATCACCAATCCAACTTCTCCAGCCCTTGAATTGAAGAACCATTATGCAGCCCTGGAAGTGGAGGAGGTGAAAGCATCCCTGGAAAGGGAAGAAGAACCAGAGTTCAAGTACCCCATAGTTGCAGAATCAGGGACCAGAAGGAAACGAAGGGTAGTGGTGGTTGGAGACTCTCTTCTGAGGGGTACTGAGGCGTCCATCTGCCGACCAGACTTGATGTCCAGAGAGGTATGCTGTCTGCCTGGTGCCAAGATCCAAAATGTTATGGAGAGTTTGCCGAGACTCATCAAGCCCACTGACCATTACCCAATGTTGCTAATCCATGTTGGAACAAATGATACTGCCAGGTATACCTCGGAACGTATCAAAACTGACTTCATGGCTCTGGGACAGAGGGTGAAGCAGGTAGGTGCACAGGTGGTGTTCTCTTCAATCCTCCCTGTTGAGGGTAAAGGCCAAGGCAGAGAGGCTCGCATCCTGGAGATTAATGCATGGCTGCGTGGATGGTGTCTTCAAGAGCGTTTTGGTTTCCTAGACCATGGGATGCTGTTCCAAGGGTTGCAGAGCAGAGATGGCATCCATCTGTCCAAGAAAGGTCAACACATCTTTGGTAGTAGACTGGCTAATCTACTGAAGAGGGCTTTAAACTAGATTCGTTGGGGATGGGTGAAGAAAGCCCCCAGGTAAGTGAAAGCCCCCAGGTAAGTGATACATTAAATACCTTTATGGAAATGGGTAACAGGGGTAACATATGGAAAGCAGTGTGTATTAATGCCCGTAGCATGGGAAATAAGATCTCTGAAGTTGAAGCTTTGGTGGGAGTGGCTGACTTAGATTTAGTGGCAGTTACAGAAACATGGTTCACAGAAAACCATGACTGGGATGTAACTATACCAGGCTATACTTTATTCAGAAAGGACAGGGTAGGAAGAAGGGGAGGAGGAGTAGCACTATATGTAAAAACTACTATTAAAGCTTTGGAATTACAGAGCTTAAAAGGGAGAGAGGAGGCATTGTGGGTTAAACTAGAAAGAGGGAAAGAGAAATCTATTTGCATTGGTGTGATATACAGACCTCCCTCACAAGAGGAAGAGGTGGACAGAGAGTTAATTGAAGACATACGCAGCATTGCTAGGAAAGGGGAAGTGCTACTGCTAGGAGATTTCAATATGCCAGATGTTGATTGGCACATTCCTGCTGCAGTATCATCTAGGAGTAAGGAGATCCTGGATTCTCTACAGGGTGAACTATTCAGGCAATTGGTAACAGACCCCACACGTGAAGGGGCCATACTGGACTTGGTGCTTACCAATGGTGAAAGTGTTTCTGATGTTGTAGTGGGAGATCATTTTGCATCCAGTGATCACCAGATGGTGTGGTTTAGTATTAGGACTAGGGCTGTTAGAATCCATTCCAAGGTGAAGATCTTAGACTTTAGGAAGACTAACTTTGCGAAGATGGGCCAATACCTCAGGGAGTCATTAGTGGGATGGGAACAGCTGGGGGATGTAGAACAACAGTGGGCAAAACTGAAAGGGGGTATTTTAAAGGCAACCAACCTTTTTGTTAAAATGGTAAATAAAGGCAAAAGGAACAGGAGACCGCTATGGTTTTCGAAGGAAGTAGCTGAAAAAGTGAAGAAAAAGAGGGAGGCCTTCATGAAATACAAGAGATCACAGAGAGAGGAAGACAGGCATCTGTATTTGGAAAAACTTAGAGAAGCTAGCAAAGTAGTCAAGAAGGCAAAGATTCAAAAGGAGGAGGAAATAGCCAATGCAATAAAATGGGGAGATAAGACATTTTTCAGATATATTAGTGAGAAGAGGAAGGGCAAAAGTGGTATTGTCAGACTCAAGGGTACAGGGGGGGAATATGTAGAAGCTGATAAGGATAAAGCGGAATTGCTTAACAAATATTTTTGTTCTGTGTTCACAGATGAAAAACCAGGAGCAGGACCTCAGAAAACACCCACAAATAAGAACAGAAGCGAGGGACATCTTGAACAATTTTCAGAAGACTGTGTTCGTGAGAAACTAGCTCAACTTAAAGTAGACAAAGCGATGGGACCGGATGGGATACACCCTAGAATACTGAGGGAACTTGGGGACGTTCTAGCAACTCCACTGACTGACCTTTTCAATGCCTCGTTGGAGTCGGGAGTGGTGCCAAAGGACTGGAGAGAGGCTCATGTGGTGCCTTTACACAAAAGCGGAAGTAAGGATGTGGTTGAAAACTACAGGCCGGTTAGTTTAACTTCAGTGGTGAGTATATTAATGGAAACGCTGTTGAAAGAGAAAATAGTGAGGTTTCTGGAGTCCAGCGGATTACAGGATCTGAGGCAGCATGGATTCACCAGAGGCAGGTCTTGTCAGACAAATCTGATTGATTTCTTTGACTGGGTGACCAGGGAGTTGGACCGAGGGAGAGCTCTAGATGTGGTGTATTTAGATTTCAGTAAAGCCTTTGACACTGTTCCTCACAGGCGACTTATAAACAAACTGAGCACCCTAGGGATGGACCCTAAAGTTACTGCTTGGGTTAGAAATTGGTTGGGTGGGAGGCGACAAAGAGTACAAGTAAATGGAGCTCACTCTGAGGAGAAGGATGTTACCAGTGGTGTGCCCCAGGGATCTGTCCTTGGTGCGATTCTTTTTAACATCTTTGTTAGTGATATAGCGGAAGGGCTGTCGGGTAAGGTTTGCCTCTTTGCGGATGATACCAAAATCTGCAATAAAGTAGACACCCAGGAAGGTGTAGATAGCATGAGGAGGGATCTAGCTAAGCTTGAAGAATGGTCTAGAATTTGGCAGCTGGGATTTAATGTTAAAAAATGTAAGGTCATGCATTTGGGCTGCAGCAATCCAAGGGAGCAATACAGCATAGGAGGTGAAGTACTTTTGTCCACTAAAGAAGAGCGGGACCTAGGCGTAGTTGTGTCCGATGATCTTAAAGTAGCTAAACAGGTAGAAAAGGCGACGGCAAAAGCTAGAAGGATGCTTGGGTGCATACGGAGAGGAATGGCTAGCAGAAAAAAGGAGGTGATAATGCCTCTGTATAAGTCTTTGGTGCGACCTCATTTGGAGTATGGTGTGCAATTCTGGATACCGCACCTTCAAAAGGATGTGAACAGGATGGAGTCGGTGCAGAGGGTTGCTACTAAGATGATTAGTAGTCTTCATTATAAAGCATATGAGGACAGACTTAAGGATCTTAATATGTACACCTTAGAGGAAAGGCGGGATAGAGGTGATATGATTGAGATGTTTAAATACCTCCGTGGCATAAATGTTCAGGGAGAGAGCCTCTTTCAATTGAAAGCAAGTTCTGCGACGAGGGGACATGGGATGAGGGTGAAGGGAGATAGATTCAGGAGTGATATGCGGAAATATTTCTTTACGGAAAGAGTAGTGGATCCGTGGAATAGTCTCCCAGCGGAGGTGGTAGAGATGAGGACAGTAACTGAATTCAAAAAAGCATGGGACCAACACAGAGGATCTCTAAAGGTAAAAAGTGGACTGTTGTAGTTGTTGTTATGGAAGGACAGACTAGATGGGCCTTGTGGTCTTTTTCTGTCATCATGTTTCTATGTTTCTATGTTTCTAACATGTGGATGTGTCTGCCACAATGGTAGGGTCACCGGCTGAGACGCCATTGTGCCCGTCTGCCATGTGCATTGCCTGAGTGGCCACTGTATGTCATGTGGAGATGGCACTTTCACTATGACCAAAAAATGAGCACATAGAGCTATTATAACCTCTGACATCAGTGCTGTGGCTGCATTCTCTGTCTGGAACTGCCATCACTGAGCAAATAGCTAGGTGTTAATGCTGTGTATCCCAAGGCAGAGTGCTTGTTGTCATGCTGACCAGCAGACCAACCGCAGTTGGTTTAGACTTGGCAGCCACAGCAATTGCACAGGCTGAGGCACCAGCTCCACCCGCACAAATGGTATTAAATGTACCCTGACACTGCTACTTTTGGTTCACACACACCAAATACTTTTGGCCTGTATGATCCCATACATCCACCCACCACACACAATGCAAATTCTCTGCTTTGATGATCCTTGGCACAGTCATGAACCCACCATTTGAATGTCAGAGAGATTCAAGGTGGGGCTCACCATGGTCCTCAGGGGTCATTTGCAGCAGTTAGCCATATTATGCACTCCTCTCTTGTGATTGCTCCACATGCACACTCATGGACAATCCTCCCTTTGTTGCCCACACCAGGCACATGCTGCCTCCACCCAGATACTTTCCTGGCCTATGACATGCCACATACTGACAGTACATCTGATACATGTCCACACCTCACAGACACTATAATATAGCTTATGGTACGGTGTATGCCTTCAGGTGTGTCTAGGACTGCATGCCTGTCACAGTGCCCCCCACTGCTGCATCCCCTCTGCTGACTCCGCTGCCGCCACCATCCCCCAATGACACAGCCAATACTCACACTGACCATCATCATTAGGCAGCCGCCTATCTCACCTAATCAACAGCATAGGCCTGCTGTTCGGTCAAACATACTCATCACACATACCGCCATATCGCCAGGCATCAGGTGAGTCAACTCCAACAGTACCAATTATGCTTGCATCTATACCTTCTCCAATGGCTTCCCTGCCCCCTTTCAGTGTTTCAGTGGCTTTTCTGCATTATGGTGCATGCCAGACACCTTCCCGCAGCATGTGCTATTACCACACGGGAAGTGTCCTCTACCACCCCTTAATGTCCTATTACTGCATGGTTAGTATCCACTACCACCCATTAACGCAGAATGTGCTATTACCACACAGTAAGAGTCCACTAGCACCCTTAACGCTGGAACACCCCTGACACGCCCAGCACACTTACCACATGGTAACCCCTCATCGGTGCCGTTAACGCACAGAAAAGACTGCTCCTTTACCATAGCCCTTAATGTCCCTGACATACCCCTTAATGTCCTTGACAATGGACAGACCTACACCCCATCTTCAAACCTTTACAAAAAACATCTATGGAAATATCTATTGCAAATTCTTTTATAAGCACATATATAAAACATCCTTTATTATAAGTTTTAAAACCTTCTTCCTTCCAGAAAATACCACTTCAAAGGAAAAATTCCAAAAACTCCTTTCATACCTCACAGCTCCAGCAGCAGTTCCTTCTTTATGAAGTGGAAAACACAGAAACAGATTATTAGGGGGTTTTGGAGATAATTTTAGAAGGTCACTCCTGCATGTAAAGACCTCATAAGAGTATAAGATTTGGCAGGAAGATGCAAACTTTGCCTCTAGGGGTAGCCAGGAATGTGATCTGGGTGGAGTTTTTGTGTACATGCATAGATGATGAAATACCTGTCTATACAAGTAGGCTTGAAAAGTATCAGGCATAAGTGATTGTGCTTACATTCAAGGTTGAGAGGGGGAGGACACATGGTTATATGTCCTCTTAATGATAGTACAATTAATGGTGGGTTCATAGGAAGGTAGAAAGGAGATATGGGGGGGGGGGGGGAGAGGGAGAGAGTATTGGGAAGTATCAGGGCCCTTCTCATCTACTGCTAATTCCAGACTTTGCTCCTTTCACCTTGCTGCTCCTTATGCCTGGAACAAACTACCTGAGTCTGTACGTCAGGCGCCTTCTCTGACTCTTTTAAATCTAGGACAAAAACTCACCTCTTCACTGCTGCTTTCGGATCTTGACTCACCTGATCTCCTTGTGTTTCCTTACCATTCCCCCTAGATGTATCCCATGTCTACGCCTACTGTGTTGTCTGTCTTGACTAGATTGTAAGCTCTGATGAGCAGGGACTGTCTCTTACATGTCTGTGCAGTGCTGCGTACATCTTGTAGCGCTATACAAATGCTCAGTAGTAGTAGTAGTAATAGTAGATGGGTGCAGGAATAGTGGCTGGGAGGGACATGTCTGCCAAGGTTGTATGTTTGGGAGCATAAGCAGATGTAAGTGGAGAGTGCGACCTGGGAAGGGCCAGTCACCCAGGTCAGATTTAGCAGAAGAGTTTTTATGATGGGGGCACCTTGTACGGAGCCTGATCTTATGAGTACTAATGCAGTGAGGATTGCTTCTTGGAATGTCTTGAGTACCAAACAAGCAATATGGAGGCAGGGGAGCATGGGGCATGTCTCCAAGAGATGCAGCTAGATGAGATTGAATGTGGGAAGCTAGCACAAGGGCAGGCAAGGGAGGTGATGTTTACATTGGGGGACTTTCATAAAGCAGGGATAGTGGTTTCATTTAGCAAGAATATATTGTATGAAATGAATAGGGAATTAAAGATTTAGAGGGTAAATTTCTCTTTCTGCATATGATTCTTCAGTGAAGAGTGGTATGAGTCAATGAGGGAGAAATCTAGCAATTTGGCAGCTGAGATTTAATGCTAAAAAATGCAGGGTCATACATTTAGGCTGCAAAACTCCAAGGGAATGGTAGAGAAGAGGAAGGAAGTACTTCTATCTATAAAAGAAGAACAGGACCTCGGGGAGAGTGTTTTTGATGATCTTAAGATGGCTAAACAGGTAGAAAAGCTGATGGCAAAAGCCAGACGAGGAATGGTAAACAGGAAGAAGATGATAGTGCCTCTGTATACGTTTTTGGTGAGACCTCATTTGAAGTGCTGTGTGCATTTCTGGAGACCACACCTTTGAAAGGATATGAACAGGATGAAGTTGGTGCAGAGGGCAGCTTCTAAAATAGTCAATGTTCTTCATCATAAGGCATAAGGGGACGGACTTAAATATCTCAATATGCATACTCTGGAAGCAAGGTTGGGGAGGGGAGATAGGATAGAGACGTTTAAATACCTCCATGGAATAAATGCACAGGAGGCGAGCCTCTTTCAATTGGAAGAAACATAGAAACATAGAAACATGATGACAGAAAAAGACCACAAGGCCCATCTAGTCTGTCCTTCCATAACAACAACTACAACAGTCCACTTTTTACCTTTAGAGATCCTCTGTGTTGGTCCCATGCTTTTTTGAACTCAGTCACTGTCCTCATCTCCACCACCTCCACTGGGAGACTATTCCATGGATCCACTACTCTTTCCGTAAAGAAATATTTCCGCATATCACTCCTGAATCTATCTCCCTTCACCCTCATCCCATGTCCCCTCGTAGCAGAACTTGCTTTCAATTGAAAGAGGCTCTCTCCCTGAACATTTATGCCACGGAGGTATTTAAACATCTCAATCATATCACCTCTATCCCGCCTTTCCTCTAAGGTGTACATATTAAGATCCTTAAGTCTGTCCTCATATGCTTTATAATGAAGCCCATTAATCATTTTAGTAGCAACCCTCTGCACCGGCTCCATCCTGTTCACATCCTTTTGAAGGTGCGGTCTCCAGAATTGCACACCATACTCCAAATGAAGTCGCACCAAAGACTTATACAGAGGCATTATCACCTCCTTTTTTCTGCTAGCCATTCCTCTCCGTATGCACCCAAGCATCCTTCTAGCTTTTGCCGTCGCCTTTTCTACCTGTTTAGCTACTTTAAGAACATCAGACACAACCACGCCTAGGTCCCGCTCTTCTTTAGTGGACAAAAGTACTTCACCTCCTATACTGTATTGCTCCCTTGGATTGCTGCAGCCCAAATGCATGACCTTACATTTTTTAACATTAAATCCCAGCTGCCAAATTCTAGACCATTCTTCAAGCTTAGCTAGATCCCTCCTCATGTTATCTACACCTTCCTGGGTGTCTACTCTATTACAGATTTTGGTATCATCCGCAAAGAGGCAAACCTTACCCGACAGCCCTTCCGCTATATCACTAACAAAGATGTTAAAAAGAATCAGACCAAGGACAGATCCCTGGGGCACACCACTGGTAACATCCTTCTCCTCAGAGTGAGCTCCATTTACTTGTACTCTTTGTCGCCTCCCACCCAACCAATTTCTAACCCAAGCAGTAACTTTAGGGTCCATCCCTAGGGTGCTCAGTTTGTTTATAAGTCGCCTGTGAGGAACAGTGTCAAAGGCTTTACTGAAATCTAAATACACCACATCTAGAGCTCTCCCTCGGTCCAACTCCCTGGTCACCCAGTCAAAGAAATCGATCAGATTTGTCTGACAAGACCTGCCTCTGGTGAATCCATGCTGCCTCGGATCCTGTAATCCGCCGGACTCCAGAAACCTCTGGAGTCTGCAATGAGAAGGCTCTGCAATGAGTGGCAAAGGATTAAGGTGAAAAGGTATAGACTCAGGAGTAATCTGAGAAAATACTTCTTTAAGGAAAAAGTGGTAGATATATGAAATAGTCTCCCAGTGAAGGTGGTAGAGATCAGGACTGTATCTGAGTTCAAGAAAGCATGGGACAAACACAGAGGATCTCTAAGGGAAAAAAGGGTCTGTAAAGCTTAGTAGTTGGCAATGTTCCCTCTAATTTTCTGTAGGCTGTGTGCGCATAAAATATCAGCTGTGCAGCTTTTGAAGGAAGGTTAAATTTTTGTGCGCCACATAACGACACTCAGAGTTATATACTTTAAAATTTGACTACATGTCAGAATACAGTATGTATACCACATTGATTGCACTAGAAAATATTGTAGAACTTGTGAAAACCATAAATACACAACAACTTTTCAATTTTAAGAACATCTGTGTTGTTTTCTATCAGAATGAGAACCGTAATTTTTGTGCGCTCTGTTGTAAAGTATGTGCGCTCACTCGGCGAGGTGTGTGCGCGCGCACACGCGCACAGCTTAGAGGGAACAGTGGTAGTTGGCATGGAAGGACAGATTGGATAGGTTATATGGTCATTTTTCTATGTTTCTATGATTCTATTGTAGAGGGAAGTTAAAATGTATAATTACTTCAGATGTCCTTGTTTTATAGCAATGTTCTATAATATCTTCATGGACTGCATACTATCAGATAAGTAATTAATACTTCCTAGCATATCACAGAACAATTTTATGTAAACTTAGGGGTATGTTTACTAAGGAGCGTTAAGGGAGCACCAGATTATGAATGTAAACAGCAGCATTAAGGGTGGTTTGTAAGATAAAGGATGGGCGGGGAAAAGGTGTACCGGCATTAAGGGAGCAAGGCACCACTTATTGGGTGCTAAGAGGATACCAGGTGTTAAGGTAGCAATCGTGCACCTTACTGCCCGAAAAAGGCGGTCATCTTAACGCAGGATAAGGGAGTCTCTCCAAAAGTGACATATCAGGGGCTGTATGCAGGACCAGCCCAACTAGTAGGTAAACTAGGCAGTCACCTATGGCAGCTACTTCCAGAGGACAGCCAAAGCAGGGTAATCCAAGCTAAATAATGGAGTTTGACAGCGAGAGGGGGTATAAAGCCTGATGTTCGCCTAGGGCACCAACACTCTGAACCAATTCTAGGGCTGGCCCTAGCTGCATGGAAGGAAAGGTAAGAGGAGAAGGACCTCTATGACCCAAATGGTTCTTATCTGTTACACAGTACGAGGGAGGACAATGTTGCAGCCTGTGATACCGTCGAATGTGCCTTGATGTCAGTGTGTGGTCTCAGATCATTTGTAAGTGTGTCTACAGGAGGCTCCAAGGCTCTGATGTGTCCATGAAAAGCATGACAGTGCAGGAGTGCTGCTGTGCGCAGTACACACATGATAGATGTGAGTGATGTGTAGTTATCGTAAGAAGCTCACTGTATTGAGCATGGTGTGGCATCTGACAGAAGTGAACATGACATATGTGGAATGATATGAACAACGATGCCTGCAGAAACTTGACAGGGGTGTATCTATGTTATGTAGCAATGTACATGAGCCCTAAATAAAACCCCTCAAGATTGGGGGAAGTGTTGTTTCCCTGTCATAATGAAATATGTATATGTATGTGAGTGTAAGCATCACACATTAACAATATGCCTTGTAAATGTCAAGAAAGAATCCTTTATGATCATTATGATGTCGTCCCTCTCACATGGAGCCCCTACCTTTGGTCCATGGATTACAGTGGCATAAGGAAAGGGTGAGTTTCATGTTAAGGTGATGCAATGCTTATGGGCCAAGGAAGGATATATGTTGATGGGTGTGTCACAGATACAGTATCCTGTAATAGAGCCTCCTTTGTAAGCCAGCAGCACTATGTATATTTGTCAATGGTGCATGGAAACAATAGAAACATACAAACATAATGGCAGAAAATCACCACATGACCTATCTAATCTGCCTGTTCATATCAACAATAGTTGCCTTCTTTCCATTACAGATCCTCTGTGCTTTTCCCATGCTTGTTGGAATCCAGATACTTTTCTAGTCTCTACCACCCCCACTGGGAGAGTACTCCATTTATATACCACTCTTTCTGTAAAGAAATATGTCTGCATATTACCTCTGAGTCTATCCCCCTTCCAATGTGGCAGTCAGAAAGTGCTCAACACTCAAATCCTGCCAAGGAGCATCCGCAGTACTGAGATGTGTACTAGTCTTAGGGTTACACAGGCATAATGTTGATTCAAGCTATGAGAGCATGAATGCCACTGAATTGGTCTGTTGCATGATAGAAGTTAATCCAGCCTCTGTCCCTGATATAGCAGATAAAGCACTGCAACCCCTGCAGATGGCATGACAGTAGCTGCAAATCTGGCACATCTTCATCAAATGTAGGAACTTGGCCTGCTGTGGTCTGCCTGGGGTAGAGTTTGGGGGGAGAGAAGCTGGGTTACATGTCTGAATCACTGTAGTGTGACAACATGGCCAAATGCCATCAGTATGGGATGAGCCAACACAAATGCTTGTATGGGTTGTCTGAGAGGATCAGCCAAATGCATAGGAAATCATAAATGTGAATAATGACATGCATCTCACCTGCCAAGGGTAGTAAACAGCCACTCACTGGTCACTGCACAGAGCACATTTACAATCAGGACCCAGGTGTTCTGTCAAGCTGTCAATGATCGAAACTGAGACAACTGTATGCTACAACCCCTGATGAGTCAACACAGGCTGTGCTCATGGAATGAAGATTCTTGCCCTGGCTCAACAGGGTGATTCCATATCTTTGTCACTTTATAACACCCATGTACCAGCTGCCACTGTTGCAATGCAACTCCTCATACACCCAAGACTGGGAGTTCAGGACTCAACAATGCCAAGCTAGGGCTGGCCTACCCATTAGTGAAACCACATATCTGGCTAGTACCGTAGGGTGAGTCATGATACTAAGAAAAAAGTTTTTCAAGTGCCAGCATTTCCCACATTGTGACTGCATTGATACTATTGCATGCAGGTGCCCACATGGCCTGCCGCTGATGCCCCTCCAAAAGAATATCCTGTCAGAGGGGACAGGAAGTTGTGTATGAAGGCCGGGGTTGGAAAAGGCTGGCCCTGAGGGGAAATGCATGTAGCATATCGAAGCTATTGGCGTGAATAAAACTGATGGTGATTGACAATACTTTGGCTTGGTGGGGGGAGTCTGTGTGGATCACGGGTCATGGTGCTGTGTGCTGGAACTTGGAAGCCCTGGATCCCCGCTAGGCATTCATTGGTGCATCTGCTCCATTGAACAATTGCTATTATGCCCCTTCTCCGAGGTGAGATGATATGTGGGGTCTGTACTGAAGGCTTGCCAAGGGTAGCAAATTGCATTAGGACATCGCTGATGCCAGTCTCACATGTGTGCATGTGTTATATATATGTCTGGCCCACATTAGCAAATGCTATCTAATACAGGTGTGATGTGTAATGACCAAGGAAGAGAAGAAGGATTGTACAAATCTAGATGTGAACACCTTACAGTGGATGTTGAAGGCTATTGATAGTGTGATATGAATTTATTTGAATGCAGAGGACACTGCCAAATTGCTGACCATGGTATATATAGAATGTATGATGGTTAGGGATCCTCGGATTCAAGTCTGTTCTGTCAAACAGTCTGACAAGCGTGGATCATGACCCTGTGCCTCTAAATCCCTGTCCTGGCTCTTTGTAGGTCATGTGAGCTCCATCATGTCGCTGCCATTTGATTCCTTGTGTGCCACAAATCCTGGAAACCCTATGGGTCTTGTTGCCCTGCAGCAGCTTCCCCACATATTTCTATTAGGTGCTCTAATAAGCAGACAGTTAGTGGGACATACATGCATATGATACACCGCCTCAGAAATTAAGTAGAGCAGTACAGAACAGGTGCACCAAACAGTGATGGTTATGAAACCTTTATTGAACAACATCAACACCTTCTTCAGGGGGTATTAGAAATCAATCACAAATCAATCACAAAGATAAAATGTCATAGAAACAACCAATAGTTAGATACAAGCATGCACACTAAAGTATAAATATAAAATAAAAGTGTAAAAACGAATACACAGACGCAAATGGATAAAATAAATACCAGTGAACCCGTATAAAATTAGCAAATGCACTATAAATACCAAATGTGTGTTAAAACATTTACAAAGGGATGATAATTAAAAGACTGCGGACCAAGTTGTTCTGAGAAAAAGACAAAACAGTGGTATTTCATATTACCAAGTACAACAACATGTGGGAGGGACGAGGAGGACATCAGTTGTTGTGGATACTTATAAACTACCAAGTGTAAAGACCACTAGAGTGCAAAAGTGTAACAATAAAGCACAGGAACCATCTGAGTTAGGATTAAACCTCATGTACATATGAGGAAAGGACTGAGAGGAACCAAGTAAGAGCATATAATATATTAGGATATGTAAACTCACGGCGATTCTGCTTCCAAAATGGTATGAAGCTAAAATACATATGTGTGTCCTAGGAGAACAGACTAAGGGGTATGTTTACTAAAGGGCGTTAAGGTAGCAGGTGTTAACGGCAGCAATAAGAGGTTTTACATGCAAAAAAGGTTCTGGACAGGTAGGAGGTGTTCCTCCTGTAAGGACGCAATAGGCCATTTAATGTGCGTTAACAGGACATCGGGTGTTAAGATGTCAAGCGTGCACCTTAATGCCCGAAAACGGCTGTCACTTTATCGCTGGATAAGGGAGCCCCAGCAAAAGCCAATGGAAAGGTGATGGGTGGAAAGACAGGTGAGAGCTGATGGACCTGACAGATCCGTGGGCATCCTACATGGCAGTCAGTAAGTTCTATGAGCATGTGGGAGGTAGCTGCACTGATGCACTGGGGGGTGCTCATATTAAATGCCATAACGTCAGTATGTAGCATAGGATGGGGAAGACATGTCCCCCAGCGGAGTCAGAAATGGCACGATGTGTACAACAAAAGAAGGATGAAGCAGGAGTGATGACATGCAGATTGGGCACAGGAGAGGTGTGAGTGAAGTGTCAAAATGTGGAAAAGATTACCTGTGTAGACCATGGTGTAGCAGCATGAGAAGACATGACTGCATATAGCTGCCAGAGGCTGATGGATGGGCTGAAGGAAGGGTGGCAGCAGGGGAGAGTGTGGTATGGGCTGGAAGCACCGGTGTATCAGAGGTGCCATCCCCAACACATTTGTAGGTGTGGGGAAAACGTGTCAGTGGCGCATGGAATGCCTGATACCAGACATGTGGGTCCCACACCTATCCCAGCCACACAACCACCATACAACACTCCAGACAAATGTGCATACGACAATTGAACAGGAGTAGCTCAAACTGTGCAAAAGGGACACGTACGGACATGAGTTGATACCTGCGGATACCTATCTGTGGGGAAGGATGTTTCTGCATGTGATGCAGAGATGTGTTGGAGCCAAAGCTGTACAGTCACAGTCTGTTAGTATACCGTTGTATCAGTGCAGTCACGTCAGAGTACATTGTACCGAAAACGTGGTAATGTTTGATGAAAAACAGGGACTGTAGGAACCTGCAGTCAGCTGAGGCAATTAAGGTTTAAGTGACCCGCCCTTTCATACTTGGACACTATGATCTTGCTGCTAATGGAGCACTACCATCATTATCTTGGGCTCTCCTGTCTATGCAGACATTTAAATAGGCTCTCTCCCCTGAAAATACCCCTTTTCTGCGAGATTTTACTTAGCATTAGGGTTCCCAGCATTAAAGGACGCTAATGCAACAGGTGTTAAGGGAGCACCCACTGTCGTCATCGACTCTCCTCCTACTGTTCCCTTAGATATGAAAAGTGTCATGGACGAGAATGTCATCAGTAAGAAATCATAAATTACTTGACTCTTAAGCTGGACACGGCACATTCAGGAACACCAAACACTGTAAGAGAGAAAGAACAGAGGGGATCTACCTTTGTTTAAAAGGATTCACACAAAAAAAACGAGGGTCAAAAGTCGATGAGTTAAAAGCCTTTAAAACAACTGTGCAGTATCTCAGAAATCAGTATAAAATATAAAATGTGTATGGTGGTGGACAAGCTTGTAATATGAATGATGTGAACGGCCAAAAAAGATGATGTACCGCATGTTATCATATTACCATTCAAAGGGCTGATGGTACACGCCGGGCACAGTCAAATAAACAAATTCTGTGTTGTGATCTCCTATTGCCTAATGCTGTAAACCAATAGTGAAAATGGCATTGGGAATAAACTGGCGGGACCAATAGGAAAGCATTATGAAATTAAAAGTAGAAGAGCTGCCAATGAAACGCCGCAGTATCGCTGCTCAGCAGGCGTAAGCAGGAAAGCCAAATGCGTCAGGAAAAGACCTTTTAATTATCATCCATTTATAAATGTTTTAACACGCTGCTTTTACATTTGGTATTCATAGTGCATTTGCTAATTTTACACGGGCTCACTGTTATTTATTTATTTTATCCATTTTTGTCTGTGTATTCATTTTTATGCTTTTATTTTATATATATATATATATATATATATATATATATATATATATATATATATATATATATATATATATTTATATTTTAGTGTACATGTTTGTATCTAACTATTGGTTGTTTCCATGACTTTTTTATCTTTATGATGGATTTCTGAGGCTACTATCCCTTGAATAAGGTGTCCAGCCAAAACGCGTTGGGGTTGTTCAATAAAGGTTTCATAACCATCACTGTTTGGTGCACCTGTTCTGTACTGCTGCCATTGTCATCTATGGGTGTTTGTGCTCTACTTTGGACTGTGACAAATTAAGCAGGCCATGATGACAAGAGATGATAGTGACTAATATGTACGTGTAACACGCAAATGCCAAATGCTCTGCAACCAAATAGGGTCTGGCCACATTGGGGATATTAGCCCAGCAGCTGTATAGGATACATCATGGTGTCACAGACTCACTCGCATGAATTGACTCCACTGTTGTCCAGTCGTGTCTGTGAAATGACCTGTCTGTCACACTGTGCATATGAAGCAAAGGAAGGATGTGTGAGTATGTTTGCAGAACACCATCACAAGAGTGGGATGTGGCAGTGTGTACTGCATGTATGTGAAGGAGGTAAATCCTTGGCCTGAGGTATCATGTGCTATCACTGTCATGTCAATTTCTGTTGTCCTGGACAAATAGCCTGCAGGAGCCTGCCAAATTGCAATGTGCTGCATGAGCCGCCATACAGTCTGCAGGGCAGGATTGTGATGTCCATGTTTGCAGGCACAATGTGCTGTCCAAACAAACTATGAAGGTAAGGCCCTAAGCATATGTGTGTCCTGATGTTGGTAAGGAATCCTGCAGATGCAGAAGCCCCTGCCCTCTACGGATACCCAGATTGTGACAGAATAGTCTGTGGTTTCCTCAAATGCAATAGAGATCTGATAGTTTGGTCTGTAGGCACCAGGGGCAGTTCTATCATTAGGCAGGGTGAGACGGCCACCTCAGGTGGCAGAGTTTTTGGGGCAGCAAAAATATGCCCCTGAATCATGCCACCGGTGGCCGCCTCATGCTACCTAAAAAAAAAAAAAGGGAGATCACGAATTTGGCTGCATTTCCTGCATGCCATTGCTGTTGCTGCTGTCACTTTTCCTGTTTCGGCAGCAGCAGGCCCTTAAATTCAGAGTGCTTCATTCCGCTCCTGTCCACCGCCCCCTCTGACATCGTGTCAAAGGGGCAGACCAGCAGGCCCATGTGCAAGAGCAGAATGATGCCCAGGCCAATGGGTTTCTTTTCATTCTCGGAGGCCTGCTGCTGCTGTAGGATTGCCACTGGCCAGTTTTCAGTTGTTTTTTTTGCCCCCTCTTTATTTCTCTCTCTTCTTGCTCTGCACCCCCAACCCTCATCCCCCAGCCACTATCCCCCTTCTTTATTCCTTGCTGCCTTTCGCTGCATGACAGTTCCACAACCTCCATCCAGCATTTAACCCTTCTCCATATTTCTCTCTTGCAAGCACCCCTTCTCCCCTCGAAGCTTAATTTTTCTGTGGCAACGACAATTACCAAACCCCCCCCCTCACAAACGATAAAGCATGGATGCGGCATCGACAGAGCCTCCCAGCCCATGCGATCTTGAAACCTCTAATGCGTCCCGCCTACTTGCCAGCAGGAAGTGTATGTCAGAGGGGGCATGACACAGAAGAGGTTTCAGGATCGTATGGGCTGGGGGGGCTCCACAGACGCCACAGTGATGTTTTATCGTTCACGTGGTTTTGTTTTGTTTTTTAATTGTTGCTGCCATGGATAAAATAAGCTTTGAGGGGGGAAGAGATGCCGGCAAGGGAGAAATAGGGAGGAAGGTGTTTGGGGGAGAGAGAAAGAGGAGGGGTGCATTGTGATGGATGGGGGAGGTGGAAAGTTTGCTGCATATGGGACTGTGGAACTGGGTGGATGCTAAGAGATGCCGATGTTTCAAGGGGGTTGGGATTGGGGACCAACTCCAGAAATAGTGCTAATACTGGGGCTGGAAGCTAATGCAGGAGGTGGGGGCTGGGAGCTAATGCAGGGATTGGGGGGTGGGAGCTGGGGGCTAACGCAGGGACTGGGGGGATGGTGGCAGGGGCTGTCGCAGGGATTGGGAAGTGGGGGCAGTAGGCTAATGCAAGGACTGGGAGGTGGGGGTTAACGCAGGGAGAAGGGGTCTCAGGTATAGTATAACGTCTGGAACTGGAGAACGGGATGGATGGCTGACATGGGTCTGAAGATGGGAGAAGAGGGGCTGAGGTCAGGGGCACAGGGGCATGGGGAGATAGGGACACGGACAAGAGGAGAGATGGATATGGGGAATAGAGACATTGGGGGAATATAGTGGGCATGGAGGGAGGAATAGGAAAACGTGGAGGGGGAGATACTGTACATGGGAGCGAGAGGGGGAGAGAGTGAAAAACTAGGAAATAAGAGGCTGGGAATGGAAAGAGATCTAGGAAATTGGAGGGTTGGGATGAGGTAAAGAGTGAAATTGAGGAGCAGTTGGTAAGCAGGAGTGAAATCTGGACAGAGAAGCAGAAAACTAAATGGAAGAGATCAGTGTTAAAAACTGATATAAGGGAGGATGGGAAGACAGGAGGAAAGAGAGGAGACCATGAAAAACCAGAAAACAATAACCAGAGACTCAGACCCAACACAGTTAGAAACATAAAATGACCGACAACGAAGGGAGAAAAAAAGAATTGTATTTTCTGTTTTGTGATTGGAAAATGTTGGTGTTTGGAAAGTACATCTGCCAGGAGTCAAGAATGGTGTTGACACGCTGGAGACTATTCCAGAGCAAAGATTTGAGAGAGGGCCCTAAAGCCCACTAGCGAGCTGTGCCTTTTTCAGTTTCAGACAGCTCTGAGACCCTCTCTGGCTTGGCGACCCAGGGCAATTGCCAGGCTGCATCCCTCCTAATGCCAATCCTGACATCTGCTGTCTTTTATTTTGTACAATACAGGGGAAATGCATTTCTGTTTCTCTTGTGTTGCACTACATACAGCGTCTAGCTTTCTGAGGCGTTAGTTTAATTTTTGTCTGCATATTTCTCTTTTCATATTGTGGTCACTTCTTAGTGAAGGCTTGTGTGTGTGTGTGTGAGCAATGCTGGGTATTCTGTTAGTGTGGAATTTCTGTTGAAGAATGTGTGACAATCTGGCTTGTTCAGCTTGCACATTGCTCTCTCTGCAATTCTTTTTTTGGGACAGGGCAAGGGCGGGCAGGGAGTGAACATAAGAACATAAGATATGCCATACTGGGTCAGACCAAGGTCCATCAAGCCCAGTATTCTGTTTCCAACAGTGGCCAATCTAGGTCATACGTACCTAGCAGTTTCCCCAAGGGACACAGGTTCCACAATGCTTGTATTGGTTCAAGCATTGATATCCTGGGTCCCTTCTTAATAATGGTTTATGGACCTTTTCCTCCAGGAACTTGTCCAAACCTTTTTTAAACCCAGCTACACTAACAGCCTTTACTACATCCTCCGGTAACAAATTCCAGAGTTTGATTACACGTTGAGTGAAAAAATATTTCTTTTATTAGTCTTAAATAGTTTACCCTGTAGCTTCATTGCATGTCCCCTAGTCTTTCTATATTCTGATAAGGTAAACAATCGATCTACATTTACCCGTTCCACTCCGTTCATTAATTTATAGACTTCTATCATATCTCCCCTCAGCCGTCTCTTTTCTAGTGGGTATGGATAGAGCATGGCTAGCCACAAGTGGCGGATTTTTCTCTTTCAAAAAAGTTGGCAACTCTGTGCTGCAGCTGCCAACACAGGAGAAGCGGCAGCTGATGGCAGAAGGGACTAGGGCTGAAAGGGAGATGGAAGACAGCAGGGCCGGCCCTAGGCATCATGCCCACACATAGCCCATGCTACTACAAGCCCCCCGCTGCCCCTGTATTTACTCCGCCACCACATCAGTGCTGCTGTGGCAATATTAGCACACAGAGCGGGGCCTCTCTCCCAGCTCTAGGCAGCATCGCCATACTACTACAAGGCGCACAGTCCTGCCAACCCCACTGCACTTACTCAGAAGCAGTATAGACACACAGCACAGAGCATTTCTCCTAACTCCTGGACAGCGGCTCCTCCTGCCCGCCGCCGCTGGGGAGATAGAGGCAGTGCCAGCAAAGGGACAAAGACAGCGCTGCAGAGGTCTGTATGTCCATAGCCCAGGTTCCGGCAGCTCTGGGAGAGGAAGAGGAGGAGATGGTGCTGATGGGGAGAGGCTGAGTGGGCCATGCCAGAGGTTCAGCGGAGCTGTACAGCGGCCTTGAGCAGCAGCCAAGCCCCAGAAAGAAATCCCCTGGACATCGTGCTCAAGGTGAAGGGAATTCTGCACAGGAGGGAGGCTGAGTTATAGGAAACATGCAGCACCATTAGCTGGGGAAGAGTAAAGGGATTGGACATGCGGGACACAGGGGGGATATGGAGAAGGAGGGAAGATACTGGACACTGCGGGAGGTCAGGGAGAGGCAGGGGGATGCTGGACACAGGGGAAGGGGAATAAAGAGATAGAGAAGAGATGCTTGACATGAGGTGGGGGTTGGGAGAAGAGAGTGATGCTGGATATTGGGGAGGTGGGAATAGGGAACTGGAGGTGACATGCTAGACATGGGGGGAGGGGAGAAGCTGGACACAGGGCATACAAAGATGCTGGACACAAGGGAACAGACATAGAGCTATAGGGGGAGAAAGTGGACTTGATAGGATATAGGAAGATGGAGCTGACAGACGCGGGAAGAAGTAGGGTGGAAGGGCGGCAATGCTGGACACAGAGAGATATTTTGGACACAGTAGGGGGATAGGGAGTGAAAGAGAGGTAGAGATGCTGGATCAGGAGAGAGAGAGGGGGCAGATATTGGATGGAGAGATGTTGGACAGAGGGAATAGAGGGGAAGGGAGAGATGGGGAAATGGGAGAGTTAGGGTTAAGGATGAGACGCGGTAGAGTGAGGACTAGATTGTAAGAATAAGGAGAGAAATCTGAGTTCATAGAGAGAGAAAAAGAAATACATAGAAGAAAGACGAAGAGAAAAAGATCAGTGTCAGAGATGGATGTACAGATGAGAAGTGGCAGATGGACTTTGAGACCTTGGAAAGTGTTAAGAGAAGATGTAGGAAGCAGAAACCAGAGACTGGAACCAGCACGATTAGAAAAATACAATGGCCAGACAACAAAGGTAGAAAAAAGTAGCTTATTTTTAATTTAATGACTGAAGTATGTCTGTCTTTGGATTTTATAGGCCTGATATTCAACCTGTGGCAATCAGCATGTTTAAAGTGCCGACCATCATGGGCAGAAGTGAAACCAGATATTCAGAGCAGGAATCCGGATATCCTCATGCTGGTCACACAGCTATCCAGACAGTGGCAATACTCAGCTGCTGTCCACATAGCTGAACTGCATAAAGTCAGGACCGTTATTGAAATGTCCTGACTTTATACGGCCACTTAGTAGGCTGAAAATCACTGCTAACCAGCTAAGTGTTGGGACTACCCTTCCCTTGCCCATGGATTGCCCTGGCACCTAGACAGTGGCATGACATTTGGAGGAGATATTCAGCAGCGCTGGCTGGTTAGTGCCTTCTGAGTCTCTGTCAGGCCCTGCTAACCAGGGATGGTCCCAGAGTTGGTTTAAGGTGTTGGTGCCATAGGCATTCTTTAAGCCTTAAACCCCACATGGCTGTCAGACTCTGTTGTTTAACTTTGCTCTGCTCTTTGCTGCCTCCAAGAAGCTGCCGCACTAGGTGGCTACCTAGTTTGCCTAGTGATTGGGCCAGCCCTACAGTTAATCAGATAAAGCACAGTTACTTACCTGTAACAGGTGATCTCTGGGAACAGCAGGAATAAGTCTTCACATATGGGTTTCGTCGGTACCAACGGAGCCTGCGCGGGAACGCTCCCCAGCGTCCAAAAAGGAAAGCTTTTGGGAGCATCCCACAGCGCCTGCGCGCTGCCTTCCCGCCTTTCCCAACCGCCTCTCTCCAGTTCGAATTTTAAAGCTGAGACAAAGAGAGAGAGTGAGGAAAGGAAAGATATAAAGAGAGATACAACTCCTAGGGGAGGTGGGTGGGTTGTGAAGACTTATTCCTGCTGTTCCCAGAGATCACCTGTTACAGGTAAGTAACTGTGCTATCTCCAGGAACAAGCAGGAATGAGTCTTCACATATGGGGACTCCCCAGCTAGAGATGCCTGGGAGATCCCTCAGGTTGTGAGTCCCTGAGAAGGGCTCTACCTCCGCCCATGAATCTCAGGCATCCAGCCTGGAATGGAGGGTAGGGGTTGATTAGGTATGGAACAGGTGTTTGAGAACAGCCTGACCAAACAAGGCATCCCGGCGGGAGTCCTTGTCCAAGCAGTAATGGGCTGTAAAGGTATGAACCGAGGCCCAGGTGGCCGCTCGACAGATCTGGTCGATGGACACGGAATTTAGATGAGCCATAGAGGCTGCCATGGCCCTCACATTGTGAGCTGTGACATGGCCCTCCAGAGAAAGGTTCTTACTCTGGTAGTCGAAAGAAATACACTGAGCAATCCAGTTGGACAGAGTTCTCTTAGAGACTGGAAGTCCTAAATGAGAGGGATCAAAAGCAACAAAGAGTTGAGAGGACTTTCTATGTTGCTGTGTCCTTTGTAAGTAAAAAGCAAGAGCTCTCTTACAATCCAGGGTATGAAGATTCCTCTCTGCACTTGATGCATGAGGTCCTGGAAAAAAAACAGGTAAATAAACCTCCTGGTTCAGATGAAAAGGTGAGACCACTTTAGGCATAAAGTGTGGATTAGTCCTGAGGACTACCTTGTCATGATGGAACCTTGTATAAGGAGGATTAGCCACCAAGGCTTGCAGTTCACTGATGCAGCGAGCTGAGGTGACTGCAAAAAGGAAAATAACCTTCCAGGAAAGGAATTTCAAGGAGGTAGTGGCTAAGGGTGGCTTCATAAGCTGGCCAAGAAACAAGTGCAAGTCCCATGCCACTGGAGGTGGCCTAATGGGAGGTTTAGTTAAAAGAAGGCCCCTCATAAATCTTGCAATAAGAGGATGAGAGGAAATAGGCTGTCCATTGAGAGGCTTAAGGGAAGCTGCAATAGCACTCAAATGGACTCTTACTGAATTCGTTTTGAGGCCTGCATGGGATAAATGCAGCAAATACTCTAGTAAGGAATTCAGAGGTATTGCAAGAGGGTTAAGACCCTTCTCTGCACACCAAAGGGTAAACCTTTTCCATTTAAAAGCATAGGAACGTCTGGTGGAAGGCTTTCTGGAAGCATGAAGGATATCTTTCACTTGCTGAGAAAGATGCAAATCTTGAAGGTCTAGGCCTTCAGCAACCAGGCCCTGAGATGAAGAGACTGGGGATTTGGGTGCCACAACGTTCCCTCTTCCTGGGATAGGAGGTCTGGAGCAGGGCCGGCCCGTCCATTGAGCAAGAATGTTTTTTGCACAGGGCCCCGCGTTTCAGGGGACCCCGCGCAAAAAACATTCTGCTTTTTTTTTAAATTACTTTTAAAAAAAAAATGGCTCTGGCTGCTGCCGCTGCCGCTACCACTGCGGCAGCGGCAGAATGGAGTGTCCCGCGGGGCCTCCTCTTCTCGTTCAGCCCTTCTGCAAAGGCTTTCAGATTCGCGAAGGGAGAAAGTCTCCCTCGCGTCTCTGTTAAGCCCGCCGGGGCTAATGGGATATTTCCCATCTGCCCCTGTAGACGCGAGGGGCTGTGGGGACATGTCTCATTAGCCCCGGCGGGCTGCACAGAGACGCGAGGGAGACTTACTCCCTTCGCGAATCTGAAAGCCTTTGCAGAGGGGCTCAACGAGAGAAGAGGCCCCGCGGGACACTCCATTCTGTCGCTGCCGCGGTGGTAGCGGCAGCAGCCAGAGCCAGGTTTTTTTTTTTAAATTTTGCCATAAGCGGCGGTGGCGGCGGCGGCGGCGGGGGGGGGGGAGTTTAAGACTGGCAATGGGCGGGGGAGTTTAAGACTGGCAATGGGCTGGGGGGGGGTGTTAAGACTGGCAAGGGGGGGAAGTTTAATACTGGCAATGGGCTGGGGGGGGTTAAGACTGGCAAGGGGGGGTTAAGAATGGCAAGGGGGGGAGGTTAAGACTTGCAAGTGGGGGGGAGTTTAAGACTGCAATGGGCTGGGGGGGGGTGTTAAGACTGGCAAGGGGGGGTGTTAAGACTGGCAAGGGGGGGTTAAGACTGGGGGGTTAAGACTGGCAAGGGGGGGTTAAGACTGGCAAGGGGGGGAGGTTAAGACTGGCAATGGACTGGGGGGGTTAAGACTGGCAAGGGGGGGGAGGTTAAGACTGGCAAGGGGGGGGAGTTTAAGACTGGCAATGGGCTGGGGGGGTGTTAAGACTGGCAAGGGGGGGTAAGACTGGGGGGTTAAGACTGGCAGGGGGGGGTTAAGACTGGCAAGGGGGGGATGGGGCGATGGGGGGGTTAGGACTGGTAATGTGCTATGGGGGGTTAGGACTGATAATGGGCTATGGGGGGGGCTAGGACTGGTAATTGGGCTGTGGGCTGTTGGGGGGTTAGGACTAGTAATGGGCGATGGGGGGGGGTTAAGACTGGGTTAATGGGCTGTGGGCTGATGGGGGCTCTCTGGAAATGAGGTGATGGGGGGTTGGGTTAGGACTGCTAATGGGCTATGGGGGGGTGGTTAGGACTGATAATGGGCTATGGGGGGCTAGGACAGGAAATGGGCTGATGGGGAGGGGTTAGGACTGGTAATGGGCTGTGGGCTGATGGGGGGGGGGTTAGGACTGGCAATGAGCTATGGGGGGCTGACTGGAAATGGGCTGATGGGGTTAAGAATGGAAGTGGGCTTATGGGGGGTTAGGCCGGGTACTGGGTTATAGGGGGGCTTAAACTGAAAATGGGGTGATGGGGGTTAGGACTGGAAAGTGGGTGGATGGGGGGCTAGGACTGGTCATGGGTTGGGGGGTTGCTATGACTGGAAATGGGCTGAGTGGAAGGGGAGGCTTGAACTGCAAATAGCTGATGGGGAGAGAGCTTGGAATGGAAATGGGCTGTGAGGGAAGGGAGCTAGGACTGAAAATGGGCTGATGGAGCAGCTAGGATAGGACTGGAAATGGGCTGTTGGGGGGAGCTAAGATTGGAAATGGGCTGTGGTGGGGGCTTGAATTGAAATGGACTCATGGAGGGGCTAGAACTGGAAGTAGGCTCATGGGGGGCTTGGACTGGAATTGGGCTGAGTGGAGGGGAGCTAGGATTTGACATGGGCTGATGGTGGGGGGCTAGGAAATGACTAGAAATGGGCTGATGGGGGCTAGGATTGGAAATGAGCTGATGAAGGGACTCAGACCTGAAAATGGATGGGGGAGCTAGGACTGGAAATGGGTTGATGGGGGGCTAGGACTGGAAATGGGCTGATGCAGGGGACTAGAAGGGAATGGATGCTGGATGAGACTGGAACTAGAAGGGAGCTGATGTTGAGGAAGGGATTAGAATGGGATGGGGCTGGGAGAGAGTAAAATGGAGAGGGGAAAAATATATTTTGTGTGGGAGGGATGAAAATCTACAATTGGCCGGGTATTGGGAGAGTAAGTGGGGATTGAGGATGGAGGGGGTAAAATTTGTGTGGATGAAATAGGAATGAGGCAAGCGCAAAAGTAGATAGCTTAGAATGTTAACGCAGATGTAGAGAGAGAGAATGGAAAAAAAAAAAACTAGAAGAGAGAAGAAAGAACAAATGGACAGCAGACGATGGACAGTTAGCAGAAAATATGAAGAAACCAGAAGAAAGTGGCTGGAGCAATTGCAACTGAAAAAAATGCACAAAAGGTAGAAAGATATCTCTTTATTTTGAATTTATTAACTGGAATATGAAAGCTCTGGAAATGTGCATCATTAAACGTCTGCGCTTTGTTTGGTACAAGAGGAAATTAATTTATAGTTTTATTTCTACAGTGGTGTTGTACATTCCAAGTTTGGCTTTTGGGGGTTCCCAGTTTAATTATTGCCTTCCTGTTTCTAAATTGTGATTCCTTGTTTGGTGATGGTCTATGTTCTGCATGTGTAACTGAGCTGAGGTATTCTATTTATGTAATTCCTATTTGACATTGCCACTTGTTCTCTTTCCCCAGTATTCTCTGAAATGTATTGGTTTAATATTTGCCAGTGTTGCCTTTTGATAGGTAGGGTATGGTGCTTTGTGAGTCCTGGTAATGCTTGTCAGGGTACGGCGGGTTTGCTATGGGTTCTAAATGGGCAGCGTTTGTAGTAGTTCCTAATGGTGCCTGGCGGTTGGCACTGGATTATAGTAATGTAGAAATCTTGTAGTCTTTCTTTATCCATACACTCATTAAGAGACATGTTTACTAAAAGTTAGTGTATGGTAACATTATGCAAATATTTATGCAAATAAGGCCACTTATGCAAATGAGGCCCCGCACCGAGTCTCCGCACATGGCCCCGCACCCCCCTTGGGCCGCCCCTGGTCTGGAGCAGATCCCAAGTCCAGGGAGGGAGCTTGAGAGAGATGCAGAAGTAGAGGGTACCACACTTGGCGTGGCCAACGTGGTGTTATGAGGATCATAGACCCCTTGTCTCTCTGAAGCTTGAACAGTGTCTTGGGAATTAGGGGAATGGGTGGAAAGGCATAGAGGAAGTCTTGCCCCCAATGAAGGAGGAAGGTATCTCTGGCCTGAACTCCCTGACACAGAATCCTGGAACAGAACCGGGGAAGTTTGGCATTGCACGGACTTGCAAACAGGTCTATGTCCGGGGTTCCCCAAATTTGAAACACCTCCGAACAATCAACCGAGCCATTTTTTACAAACTGAAAGTTCTGCAACCACTTCGCAATATCCTCGAAAAATCTGACTTTAGGACTGTTGCACAAGCTCTCATTATTCCCCACCTGGACTACTGCAACGCCATTCTGCAAGGGCTTCCGAAGAAGACACCCTAAACATCTTGCAAATGGCTCAAAATGTTGCTGCAAGAGTCATCATGGAAAAGAAAGTCACAGACCACATAACCCCAGTACTAATGGAACTGCATTGGCTCCCAGTGGCCGCTCGCATCATTTTCAAACTTCTCATAACAACGTTTAAACTCATCCATAACATCGCACCATCCTACCTCGATAACCTAATCGCTATTCAACCACACAACAGGAACAGAAGAACCATAAATCTCAACGCTCTCTGTGTTCCGACCAGCATAAGAGCTGTCAAAGCAGAAACAAGCAATAGGGCATTCACATATACAGCACCCAATCCACTGGAACCAGCTCCCACACGAGTTGAGACTCACAAACAACTTGAGTGAACTTAGAAGGAAACTTAAAACCCATTTATTTCAGACCCACTACAACCTGACCTAAGTGCGATACTCTACCTCAACCAGATGACTTTTGCCTGCCACGGCGGCACTTGGAATACTGGCATGTAATCATGTATAAATTGTATATTTTGGGCCCCTCCCACGTTATTGCAATCAAATGTATACCCAGATCTGTGTGCCCCAACTAAATGTATATTGTATCCAATTGATTCTCCTGTGTTATGTAAATCATTACCTAATCGAAATGTAAATCTAAAAAACTCACTGTATTGTACGATACATTATGATTCTGTAAAGTAAACCGCTGCTGATCGTAGGAAGCAGTGGTATACAAATGTTTACTAAATAAATAAAATAAATAAATAAATAAATAAATATCTGGTCCCCATGGAGGGACCATTCGTGTGGAAGCAGAACTCGACTGAGTCTGTCTGCCCAAGAGTTTTGAACCCCTGGAAGATACACTGCCATGAGATGAATTTGATGCTCTCTGGCGAAGGCCCACAATCTCAGAGCTTCGTTGCAAAGCGACAGAGAGCCAGTCCCTCCCCCCCTGCTTGTTCACGTAGAACATGGCTACTTGGTTGTCCGTTGGAATGAGGACTGTCTTGTAGCTGAGCAGGGTGTGGAAGACTCTGAGAGCCAGAAAGATTGCTCTGAGCTCTAAGAGGTTGATATGTAGAGATGTCTCCTGTGGAGACCAGATGCCCTGGGTGGAGAGATCTTGTAGATGAGTTCCCCAACCCCTTGGAGAGGCATCTGTTGTAAGGGTTGCTTGGGGTAGCAACTGTTGAAAGGGGGACCCCAGCAACAGATTTTGAATGGACTTCCACCACTGGAGGGACCAAAAAAGGCGACTGGAGGTTTGCATTTGGTCTGACAGGCACCCTGATGCCTGGGTCCATTGGGTGGACAGAGTCCACTGAGCTGCCCTCATGTGAAGGCGAGCATAGGGGACCACATGCACGGTGGATGCTATGTGGCCTAACAGTTGTAACATCTCTCGAGCAGTTAAATGGGACTTTAACTGAATCTGGGAGGCTAACTGCACCAAGCGTAGGCAACGGGCCTGGGGAAGATAGGCCCTTGCAGTGGTGGTATCCAGTAAGTCCCCTATGAACTCTAGAGATTGAGTAGGGGTGAGATGAGATTTTGGAATGTTTATTACAAGTCCCATATACTGAAGGATACGCCTTGTGCAGGCCAGGGAAGCCTGGGCCTCTGACTGGGATGGAGCTTGGATGAGCCAGTCGTCCAGATATGGGAATACAAATATCCCTAGAGTGCGTAGAAATGCAGCAACTACTGCCATGCATTTGATGAACACCCTTGGTGCAGAGGCCAGACCGAAGGGAAGCACTCTGTATTGATAGTGCTTTCCTTGGAAAAGGAACCGAAGGAACCTTCTGTGTGTTGGATGGATGAGGACATGGGTGTATGCATCCTTGAGATCTAGAGAACAAAGCCAGTCCTGACTCTGGAGGTATGGAAGGAGAGTACCGAGAGAAGTCATCTTGAATTTCTCCTTGCATAGAAACTTGTTCAATTCTCTGAGATCTAATATGGGTCTGTAGCCCCCTGTTTTCTTTGGGATGAGAAAGTAGGGGGAGTAGAAACCTGAGCCCTGTTGAAGAAGGGGTAACTTCTTCTATTGCCCCTTGGGCAAGAAGGGTAGCAATCTCCTGACCCAGAAGGTCGAGGAGAGATGTTGGAGAATTGAACTGTCTCACCATGGTGTGAGGGGGAAGGTTTAAGAAATGAAGCTTGTACCCTTCCCTTATGATGGAGAGGGTCCATTGCTCTGCTGTGATTTGTTCCCATCTGGGAGCAAAGTGAGCTAACCTTCCTGGAACGGTGAGAGGATCTGGATGTTCTAGAGCCAGAAAGGCTAAGTTCTCTAGTTGCAAGTCAAAGGCCCTGAGGAGGCTGAGGCTGTTGGGCCGTAGCAGTCCTAGCAGCCTTAGGCTTGGCCTGTTTTGGTTGTTGCTGTCTCTTTGTAGCAAAACGACCTGCAGAAGATGCCTGCTGACTATAAGCAGAATAATATCTGCCTTTTTTGGGAAAAAATCCCTTTTTGAACAACCTTTTCTTAAAAGGAGCAGAAGTAGACTTTGAAAGTCTATCTAAAGCAGAATTTTCAGCATCCATCTGGGTGGCCTTTGCTTGCCAATCTTTGCCAAAAAGGTTTTCACCTGTACAAGGAAGGTTTCCTAGTCCATCCTGAACCCAGCGTTCTAAATCAGAAGCTTGTAACCAAGCAACTCTGCGTGCACCTATGGCAATGGCCGAGGCTCTGCTGGCACCTTCAAAAGAGTCAAAGGCTGCACGGTTGGAAAACTTGGAGATATCCTGGGCATGTTTGAGCCAGGTGAGGAACTCTTCCCTTTTATCTTCTGAAATAAAAGGAGACAAAGTTTGCAGATGATCTGTAACTTCTTTTAGAAACATCCCCATATAGAGACTATAGGAGTTGATTCTGGCAACAAGCATACTGGCTTGGAAAATTCTCCTGCCAAAGGCATCTAAGGTTCTGCATTCTCTTCCTGGAGGAGTAGAAGAGTGCCTCTTGGTACTCTTTATCTTCTTCACAGCAGACTCCACCACAATGGAGTGGTGAGGAAGCTGAGTTTTATGAAAGCCAGGACAAGGAGGAACACGATACATGGTGTCCAACCTACGAGAATGAGGGGAGGTGGTGAGAGGAGTCTCCCATATGCCCAACATGTGATCATAAAGAATCTAATGTATTGGTAAAGTGGCTGCCTCTTTAGGAGCCTTAGGATATTGTAAAATATCTAATTTTCTGGCTCTAGGCTCTGCCTCAGGGGCCACTTAGATGGAAAGGCCCCTGGCCACTTCCCTAATGAAGTCTTGAAAAGACAAGTCTTCTGGAGGAGACATTCTTCTTTTTGGAGAAGAGGGCTCCTGAGGAAGGATCACCAATGCCTCGACAGAGGCCTCTGATTCATCAGAGTCTTCAGAGGAATCGAAGTATCGCCTGTTTGGATGCTCCTGCAGAGCCCGATATGCGTACCGGGTGGTATCGACATCGGGAGTAATCGGTACCGATTCGGTACCGATGGGCATCACAGAACAGTGTACCGCTGCAGTCGACACTGAAGCCAATGTCGATGCAATCGGTACCGGCACCGGAACCGATATCGGTACCGGTGCCGGAGTCAGTACTGACAACGGAGTTTGTTGCGGTACCGAAGGCGTCGCAGCCTGTATGAATGCCGTGATGGCACACTGCATGGTCAGGATATTCTGATCCATCGACGCCACCAACGTCTGGATGTCGGTACCAGTGGGAACCACCGGTACCCCAGAACATGGCAACAGGTGTTTGGTTGAGGCCGAGCCATCGATGTCAACCTGTGACCCCATAGATAAAGCTTTGGAAGCCGGAGCCTCCCGCCGGGGTAATTTTGCCGGTGCGGATTCCTCGAGAGCAAGCCCGGAGGCATGTCGATACTTAGAGGGAGATTTATCCTTCGAGGACTGGCTGGACTTAAGTTTGGTTACCTGAGATCCATGGGAGGAAGAAGAAGCCCTGGAAGACGTCGATGCCACCGAAGCTGCATCAGAGGGAAACAGGGTACTGAGCTTGGCTGCTTGATTCTGTAGACCTCTTTTAGACATCATGGAACAGGACTCACAATCCGTAATGGAGTGGTCAGGACCTAAACATTTTAGACACCATTCATGGGTGTCGGTGACAGAAATAGTGCCGCTGCACTTCGTGCACTTTTTAAACCCGGAGGCGGGCTTTTCCATGAGGAAAATTTTTCCTAGGCCTAAGGCCAAAGAAAGAAAAATGCACTAAAGTGAGAAACAGCAGGTTTTTTTTTTTTTTTTTTTAGAATAAAGAAAGAAAAGACCGGCGGTACCGGTCCGGCGTTGAGAAGGCAGACGCGCGACCAAAGAAATAAAAGAAAATAGGGGGGGCGGAGCCTGATGTCCAGCGGGATGGTCGCATAACGCTGAGGCTCCCGAGAGGCCTACTCAGAATCCTGAATTAACACCGTACATACTTGGAACTTCTACTCTGATCTTGCCGGGGCACATTGGTGAGATGACGGGGACCAAACCCACGCGCCTGGAATTTGGATCTCCGGCGGCTTCTCACGGCAAACGCTCCAAAACTGAACCTCCGTCCCCGCAGAAGGGGCTGGCCCTGTGCGAGGGCCCCGAAATGCAGCAGGAAATCCTCGCAGAGATTAGAGGGGTCAAAAACCTCGTGCAGTCAAACGGTGAAGCACTCCGAGCGCTGCGGGAAGATTTTGGTGTGCTGCAAAGCAAGCTAGAAGGGCTTTCTTCGCGTCAGGACAAAATGGAGGGCATCTTGGACTCCCATGCGGCCCGGTTGTCCAAACTCGACAAAGTTGAACGTCAGGTGCGGGCCTTGCAGAAAGAAGTGGAAGATGGCAATAATAGAGCGCGCCGCAACAACATACGACTCGTGGGCATACCGGAGGGAGCGGAATCGGGAGACATGAAAGAGTTTTTATGCAAAATCCTCCCTTCCCTGCTCCAAATCACCTTTACCAAAGATTTTGGAGATCGATCGCGCTCATCGTGTACCCACAAGCACAACGCTCAACAGGAAGACCCCGCGGCCTATCATTTTTCGACTTTTGAGATATCAACACGTGGAGCAAATTCTAAGTGCCTCTCGGGCAAAGGGCCATATGGAGTTTTGAGAGCCACAAGATCTCCTTCTATCCCGACTTGGCTAAACCCACGGTCGACCGCCGAAAGCGCTTTCTGGAATTCCGGCCGAGGCTTCAACAACTACAAGCACGCTATGGCCTGATGTACCCGGCCAAGCTCCGAGTCACGCTTCACAATCAGACAAGAACATTTGAGGACCCTGATCTACTAGCGGAGTTTTTGGATTCCAAAGAAGCCGACTTGATGCGCTGACTTCCCGAATATTCCTGCAAGTCTTCTCATATCCGCTATACCTGCCATATTGGATCTGCCGCAGCCCAGCAAAGAGTCTGGCGAGGGCAGTTTGTTGCCTTACTTTTGATGATATCTGTGACCCGACTCCATCTACCCACAGTAGCCTCGATGAGTATCAGAGACAGTGTTAATTATGGACTCTGGTGTTTCTTTTCTTTTTTTTCATGTCTTTCTATTTCCTCTCTAGGGCCTCCTCCCGCAGACATATGGTCGCCATATTCTTTGGGGGTTTTGCTTCTTCTCTAAGATACTTTGGTACATACTTTTCAATATGGGGTGTATTAGCCAGAATACTCGGTGATTATGTCATTGTTGCACAGATTCTGATTATGTTGTATGTTTTCAAGCGCCCTTACCTAAAATGTCTATTACCGATTGATGGCACCATGTAAGATTTTCTCATTGAACGTAAAATGAATCAATAATCCGATAAAACGGAAGAAAATCCTAAGCTACCTAAGTCAGGAAGCTGCTGATATTTTTTTTCTCCAAGAAACGCATTTAAATTCGAAGGAAACTCTTAAACTCAATATTAAACCTTACATGGTGGCCGCCTATTCCCCAGCCGTTTCTAAGAAATGTGGGGTTTGCCATACTGGTTAGGAAATCTTTGCATGCTACTATTATTGCGACTAGCTCAGATACAGAAGGTAGATGGTCCAGAGTTCACCTCAAGATAGGTAGCCTTGAAGTTACATGTATATGCCTTTACGCTCCTAATGTGGATGACCCTGCCTTTTTTGCTACCATTGCTCAGGTTGCGCAGGCCTCTGCTAATACTTCATTGATAATTGGGGGGGATTTCAATCTAGTCCTTGATCCCCTGATTGACAAACAGCCGCCTAGGACAAGTGGTCCCCCCAAGAGTCACACCACGCTTACCTCCCTGATCAAAGATCTTGCTTTAGTTGATCTATGGAGGTTACTACACCCCAATGAGCTTGACTTCACCTTCTTCTCTTCCCCTCATAAATCCCAGTCTCGCATAGACTTCTTTCTAATATCAAAACTGTTAGTTCCTCAGGTGGACACTGCAAAGATTCACTCCCAACATATTTCAGATCATGCTGCCATTTCCTTTCAATTACACACTACTACACCCCAAGGGAACTCGGGGGCCTGGTTCTTTGATAGAGCCCTGTTAACTCAGCCAGAGTTCCAGTTAGAAATTCGAGCAGCCATAAAGGATTACTTCCATTTTAATCTACCCCAGGATACTGCGAATTGGGCTTGGTGGGAGGGCTTCAAAGCGGCCATTCGAGCAACGATCACTAGCTATCAAATCCGCCTGCGGAAAGCAACGCAAACAGCAGCTACTCATACTAGACCAACAAATAAAAGCAGGCGAACGATTTCTAACTTCACGTACTGATCCATGTGTATTAATTCGATTACAGCGTCTCCGTTTTCAATATAATTCAATCCTCTCAACTGCAGCTTCTAAGAGTATTGAGCTTCAGCGAGGGACATATTATCGTGAAAATAACCGAGCCGGTCGACTCTTAGCCAACGCCTTGAAAGGTCAAAAAGAAGCCAAACGCGTAGCGGCCCTTCGAGCTCCACAGGGAGGGGGCATAGTGACCACAGACTCCGACATTGTAGAGCTCTTTCGGGATTTCTATACCCGCCTATATCAATCTGAATGTGAGTTCTCGTCAGAGACATTCGAGCGATTGCTTTCTGGCATTCAGCGGCCGACCCTCTCTGAAGATGATAGGGATGCGATGGATGAACCCTTCTCTACTTCGGAGATCCAATCTGCCTAAAACGAACAGCCTCGGGCCGTGCCGCAGGGCCCGATGGTCTCCTCCGACCGAATTCTACAGAACGTTCAGTGCAGATTTGGTTCCCTATTTAAAACTCTATTTTACTGCCCTTGCGGTAGATACATCCTCTTTGGGATCCTTTTCTGCGGCTAATGTGGTAGTATTTGAGAAAGAAGGCAGAGACCCGCTACTAACCGCCAACTACCGTCCAATCTCCCTACTTAATGCCGATTATAAGATCTTCGCAACGATCTTGGCCACCCGGCTATCTGACAGGATGGCCACCCTAATTCACCCCGACCAATGCGGTTTTTATACCCGGCAGATCAACTGCTGACAATGCTCGGACCTTGTGCCATGTGCTATCCAGTGCTGCCAATCTAGATCATCCATGGGTGGGTCTTTCCCTGGATGCCGAAAAAGCCTTTGATCGTCTAGAATGGCCCTTCTTATTTGCAGTTCTCCGATGGTATGGCTTTGGGGAGGGCTTCCTCCGATATCTCCAAGTCATGTATACTCAACCCATCGCCAGTATTTGTGTAAATGCCATCAAGTCTCAGCCATTTAATCTCCAAAGAGGCACGCGTCAAGGTTGCCCCTATCACCAATGCTCTTTGATCTAGCTCTTGAACCCCTAGCCCTCCTTATTAGACAGTCCGCACGTATTCGAGGTGTCCCCTTCATTAATAGGGAGATTAAACTCCTCTGCATATGCAGATGACCTTATGCTTTTCGTATCCCTCGATTCGGTTCCAGCTGTCTTGGATCTGATTGACGGATACTCACAATTATCGGGCTATAAAATTAACTGGACCAAATCTGTAGCATTCCCACTGAACCGCTGGGTACATGAGGCTGACAAGCAGGCCTTTCCTTCCTTTGGCAATCCCGCATGGTGAAGTATCTCGGGGTCCATTACTGTTCTCCTTTAGAAGACACTATCAGTTTTAATGCCAAAGAGGTAGTCTCCAAAGTCCGTGAGCTCACAAAATCGTTGGTCTCCCTTATCTCTTACATGGTGGGGCCGCTTAGAAACTGTGAAAATGATGATAGTCCCCAAAGTGAACTACATTTTAGAAATGCTGCCATGCTTACTCCCGCTACATACTTATAAAGATATTGAGGGCCTTCTCGTCCGTTATCTCTGGCAGGGCAAGCCACCAAGGATAGCTAAACAAAAACTACAATCTGCAAAGGAAAGAGGGGGTACCAGATTTCCTGATTTTCTTAGATATCATCAAGCCTTCCTACTTAAGCAAGGTGCCCGATGGCTAGATGCCTCCACAGACAGCAGACCAGTTTGGCTTGACATAGAAGAGGAGCTTAGTAGCCCAATTCCGTTGACCCATCTCCCCGGTATGTCCTATCAAGTAGACACCCGCCATCCACCAATGATTGTCGATACTCTTGCGGCCTTTAACACTCTCATTCTATCACTGGGCCCGAACGCATGTCCTCAGGACGGACTCCCGCTATGGAATAACCCCAGAATTCAAGTCCTAAATAGAACGATAGCATGGAAACCCTGGTACTCCAGGGGTATCTGGACACCCCAACAGCTTTTCTCTGCAGCTCGTTGGAAAACCTTTTCTGATTTACAAAAGGAATTTGCGTTACCATCGAAACACTACTTTCAATTGATGCAGCTTCAACACTGCCTCAAAAGTGCTCGAATCATGCCGCCCTCTGCCCCTACTGAGGACGGGCTATTAGAGATAGTTCACTCTATTAGTAGTACACATGGGGTAGCCTCTAACTTTTATAAAATATTATGTCAGGGTACAGACACGGCCACTTTTAGAGCCCAACAAGCCTGGGAGCGCGAACTGCAAACCACTTTAACCCCTGTGCAATGGAGCGTTTTCTGGAGCAAAGTAGTGCGGGTTTCCCGGTCTGCCTCTGTTACCCAAACTCTCTTCTTTTTTGCACACAGATGCTTTTATACCCCAGAAAAAATAGCCAAATGGAACACAAATGCTAGGGACCAGTGTTGGTCTTGCCATACTGCTGTGGGAACCTTCGCTCATGTTATTTATGAATGTCCTCAACTACAGGTTTATTGGGGGCGGGTCTGGGGTTGTATTCAATTTATCTTACACCTTCACGAACCTCTCTCTTGGAAGATCGTGGGACTCCGCTCTGTGGCGGAGGTCCCCTCTCTTCCTAAGAAGGGTCGCTTTCTCCTTGATTTCATGCTGGGTATAGCCATATGCTTAATCACGAGGAATTGGAAGGATAGCTCTCGACTTACTGTCAATGAATGGTGGAACCTCGTCTGCTTATATAGTAAATATGAGCAGATACCTCGGAGAGCTATTCCCCATGCCCAAACTCACTCTCGCTTGTCTAAATGGCAGATGCTTAATGATTATGTACAATCTGCTCATTGTTCCAATATGCCTGTATAATGTGCACTCATCATGTTTCAGATCACCGTTAGGTTTTGTAACACAATAATGTAAGTACACGCCCGCTTCGGGTATGATTAGTTTTCTAGAGAAGAAGCAGGGGGGAGGGGGTGGTAGGGGTTTACTTTGGTGTATGTATTACACTTTATGTATCTGTCTTTTAGCTGTATGTCTTCCTTTTCCTTTGTTGTTATAAAACGAAAATAAAGAAAAAAAAAAAAAAAAAGAAATAAAAGAAAATAAAGAAATTCTTCAGCGGTGACAGGAACACGACCTGCTGGCTCCGTGGAAAAGAAGAACTGGAGAGAGGCGGTTGGGAAAGGCGGGAAGGCAGCGCGCAGTGTGATGCTGCGGACCCTCTGAGAAGAGAAGAAAATGTTTTAAATGCAGGAAAAGTCGAGCACAGGCTGCAATATTATGAGGAACCTGATAGGGGGAGCAAGAGGGACCTCTGAGGAACTGAGGAACCACACCTCCTAGGTCATGAGGTAATGCCAGCCAGCTTCCAATCAAGGAAGAGAGGAGTACCTCTTAAAGAGAGTCTGGAAGACTGGAGAGGAGAACAGGCAGGACAGGCAGGACGGCCAGGGGAAGGAGGACTGCCAGGAGAACCAGCAGGATGGGCAGGACATCCGAATGAATGGGCAGGATATCCAGAAGAAGCAGTAACCCCGGGACAAGGGTTTCGCAGGAGGCAGCAGCAGCCGCAGTGGCTTGAGGAAAGAAGCAACCCTGGAGAAGGTGGGATAGCTCCATGCAAAGTGGGTGCTTTTCGTCCAGAGAGGCAAAGGCGTGGCTCTGACTACGGTCTAAAGCCAACAGAAGGACGGTTGGAGAACTTAAGGCCTATTGCTCAGGCCAGGCAGGATCCCAGCCTGAGCAGGCCTCAAACCTCACCGGGAGTAGACAAGCCAAGGAGAAAAGGTAACCCAGGTTTAACTAAAAGCAGGTTGCAGACTGCTGGTGTATGGGGAGGACAGGGAGCAGATGAATACTGTCCGTGTGAAACTGCCTATGAGATAAGGTGCAAGAAACACGTACTGAATAAGAGACTTGTTAATGACAAAGCTTTGCATGAAGCTAAGATAAAACATTTGCAAAAGGAAGACAGTTCCCAGTATAGGAGGGCGCAGGAGCGACGCCCTACATTCAACCCTAAGCATTGGGAGGTTGTACAGAGGATATATAAAAAGCCTGATTACAATTTGCCAGCAAGTACTGACTTGATTTCAGAGGCTTCAGAAGGGGAACCGATGCAGGTGGAATTTGCTTCAGATACCGAGATGGACTGTAGTTATTGTAAGATAGGAAGCCTGGAGTCCCTGCTTAGCACATAAGCTCTATCTTGGGGAATAGAGACTGTTTGTTTTGATACACCATTTATTGTGAAGATAACAGCTTTGCTTTAACGTCATGTTTTACTTTTTCTGTAACCTGAAGTAAGGAACTTGTGTTTGATGTTTTTGTCCAAGCATCTGAACCTTTTTGCAAGAAAGGGAAATAAATGCCTTTGTTTCCCTCCACTCGGACCTTTGTATTCTTTGGGATTTTGGTAACAAAGGAAGCTACCAGGACTGCAAGCCCCTGGGCCCTGTAAGACATTAGCCAAACCCAACCTCATATGTTTTTATGTCCAACCTACCTCAGTCCATTACGCTGCCAAGGTAGGCCCTGTGACAGCAGGCGCTGTGGGATGCTCCCAAAAGCTTTTCTTTTTGGATGCTGGGGAGCGTTCCTGCGCAGGCTCTGTCGGTACCGACGAAACCCATATGTGAAGACTCATTCCTGCTTGTTCCTGGAGATACCTTGTTTTACCTTTACACTTTGCACAGTACAGGGGCATCGCAGATCTCTGTTTCTCTAGTGTTGTATTGAATGCAATCTATTTTTTAAAATTTCAATTAAGTTTTGTCTACATAATTTGATTTTTACTTTCTGGTAATGTAATCTATACTTGGTGAGGATCCAACGGTATTCTGAGTGTGTGACCGATGCCAGGTACTCGGTTAGAATGGAGTTTCTATGTAGGAATCTGTAGCAATCCGGCTTGTTCAGTTTCCAAATAGGTTTATCTATGTTCTAGGGCCCACTGCAGTATGTACGGTGCTGCTATTTTCTGGGCAGGCTTCTTGTGTGAGTTTTAGAAGTTGATGCTGTTATAGTATGATAGATTTTCTCTATAGGTCCTGAGTGATTGTTACAAAGTTTTGTTTTATTTGTTTATTTTATTTTTATTTAGCAGGTTTATATACCGCATTTCTAAAGAGCAAGATGGTTTACATTTAACACAACTTTAGCATTACAATAAACATGGTAACAGGGACAGAGGGAGGGATACATAGAAACATAGAAACATAGAAACATGATGACAGAAAAAGACCACAAGGCCCATCTAGTCTGTCCTTCCATAACAACTACAACAGTCCACTTTTTACCTTTAGAGATCCTCTGTGTTGGTCCCATGCTTTTTGAATTCAGTTACTGTCCTCATCTCTACCACCTCCACTGGGAGACTATTCCACGGATCCACTACTCTTTCCGTAAAGAAATATTTCCACATATCACTCCTGAATCTATCTCCCTTCACCCTCATCCCATGTCCCCTCGTCGCAGAACTTGCTTTCAATTGAAAGAGGCTCTCTCCCTGAACATTTATGCCACGGAGGTATTTAAACATCTCAATCATATCACCTCTATCCCGCCTTTCCTCTAAGGTGTACATATTAAGATCCTTAAGTCTGTCCTCATATGCTTTATAATGAAGACCACTAATCATCTTAGTAGCAACCCTCTGCACCGACTCCATCCTGTTCACATCCTTTTGAAGGTGCGGTCTCCAGAATTTACTTTACTTCACAGTATACTCAGTATTGGTGAGGGTTTATATTGCTGTTACTGAGATGACATCAGAATCAAAAACTATATTGAGTTCAGTGGGGAAATGTCCTCTGCACCCATTGTGGAAGATGGGTTACTTTGGATGTAGAATATGGAGGTTATTTTAGAAGCCCTATTCATGCTTTGGACATCTGAAAAAGAGCATGGATATATCCCTAGAGACATTTTAGAAGCTAGCTCTGTGGATGTTTCTGGGGCGAGAGCATCCACGTCTGAATGGAGGTGTGGAGTAGACATGCCCAGGTTGTTTCCAGGACTTGGATGTGCTCTTCCAATTTCAGAAACACCCTTTATATCCTGCAATCCAATCATAGCAAGCTCAAAGTCCTAAACTTCAAAAATACTGACTTCAATAAAATGGCCGAGTACCTAAAGGAGGAGCTGACAGGGTGGAAGGAGATAAGGGAAGTGGAATTGCTATGGGCTAAACTGAAGATGGCAATAAAAGGGGCAACAGATAAATATGTAAGAAAAGTAAACAAAAACAAGAGGAGAAGGAAACCTATTTGGTTTTCCAAAGAAGTGGCTGCTCAAATAAGGGCAAAAACCACAGCTTTCGCAAAATTCAAAAGCTTGCAAACAGAAGAACACAGAAATGAATACAGGATCAAACTCAAGGAGACAAAAAGAGAAATAAGGATAGCAAAATCAAAGGCAGAGGAAAAGATGGCTAAAGATGTTAAGTGCGGCGACAAAACTTTCTTCAGGTATATTCGGGAAAGGAAGAAGATCAGAGGTGGAATTGCAGGACTCAGAAGTGCTGGAAACGGACTCATGGAAAATGACATTGATAAAGCGAAATTACTAAACAAATACTTCTACTCTGTTTTTACTAAAGAAAATCCTGGAGAAGAACCACCTGTGACTACCAAATATAAAAATGGGAATGAGGTAGATACCACACCATTCAGATAGGATGAGGTATTAGAACAACTTGCAAAACTGAAAGTGGGCAAGGCCATGGGACCGGGTGGGATACATTCCAGGATACTGAAAGAGCTCAGAGAGGTTCTTGCAGGGCCGTTAAAGGATGTTTTCAACAGATCCTTGGAAACAGGAGAGGTTCTTCAGGACTGGAGAATGGCTAATGTTGTACCTCTACACAAAAGTGGTGACAGGGAAGAAGTGTCAAACTACAGGCCCGTGAGCCTTACCTCGGTGGCAGGAAAAGTAATGGAGACGCTCCTGAAAGAGCGAATAGTGAACTTTCTCAAAACCTGCGGGTTACAGGATCTGAGGCAACATGGTTTTACCGAGGGACGATCTTGCCAGACAAATGTCATTGAGTTCTTTGACTGGGTGACCAGAGAACTGGATCAAGGACACGCGATGGATATCATCTACGTGGATTTCAGCAAAGCCTTTGATACTGTCCCTCATAGGAGGCTTATCAATAAACTCAGTAGTTTGGGGATGGGTCCCAAGGTGGTAAACTGGATCAGAAATTGGTTGACTGACAGATGACAAAAGGTAATGATAAATGGAGCTCACTTGGATGAAAGGAAGGTGATTAGCGGGGTGCCTCAGGGTTCGGTCCCCGGCCCGGCACTGTTCAATGTATTTGTGAGTGATATTGCTGAAGGACTGAATAGAAAAGTCTGTCTTTTTGCAGATGACTCGAAAATTTGCAACAGAGTGGACTCCCCCGAGGGAGTGCTTAACATGAGGAGGGATCTGCAAAAGCTGGACGAATGGTATGATGCTTGGCAATTAAGATTTAATGCGAAGAAATGCAGTGTCATGCACTTGGGTAGCAGAAATCCAAAGGAAATGTACACGATAGGGGGCGAGAGGTTGATATGCATGGAGCAGGAGAAAGATCTCGGTGTGATTATTTCTGTAGATCTCAAGGTGGCAAAACAGTGTGACAAGGCGGTGGCAAAAGCCAGGAGGATGTTGGGCTGCATTCGAAGAGGAATTACCAGCAGAAAGGAAGGGGTACTAGTTCCACTGTATAAGTCTCTGGTGAGGCCTCATTTGGAATACTGTGTTCAGTTTTGGCAACCGTATCTTGCAAAGGATGTAAAAAGAATGGAAGCTGTTCAGAGGAAGGCGACCAAAATGATTTGGAGCCTGCGTCAGAAGCCTTATGAGGAGAGACTTGAAGACCTAAATATGTACACTTTGGAGGAGAGGAGGGACAGGGGAGATATGATTCAGACCTTTAAATACTTAAAGAGAAATAATGAACAAACAAACCTCTTCCAAAGATGGGGAAGCTGTAAAACTAGAGGGCATAACATGAAGCTGCAAGGAGGTAAACTGAAAGGCAATGTCAGGAAATACTTTTTTACTGAAAGGGTGGTGGATGCTTGGAATGCCCTCCCGATGGAGGTGGTGGGGCAAATACAGTGACAGAATTCAAAGTGGCCTGGGACAGATACTGTGGATCACTTTACAGCAACAAGATTAAATCAAAATAAACTGAACCATCTAATTTCTCAACAAATAGGGGTGTCCTACATGGAGCGATGGGGGGAGGAGCGGTGTGTTCACCCCTAAACAAACAAAGAAACAAAGATATGAGGAGGGGTAAAGACATGGGTAGGGATGCACCTACTCCCTAAAAGAAATGGGAAGGGGTGCACCTACTCCTGTCAAATTGCTGGGCAAACTAGATGGACCATACTGATCTTTATCTGCCGTCATTTACTATGTTATTTATTTATTTAATTGCTTTTCTATACCGCACTATTTATTATCAGCGCGGTTTACAGGAAACGTATTTGTGCAAAGAGGGCAGTTCAATGCACTTACAATAAACGGGGTAAATAAAACATGGATAACAGGTTAACAGGTAACAATTATTTACAATTAGTATGCAGGCTTTTACACCTATCTCGTTGGTAAGTACAGTTGATACGGCAATGACATTCTGTAAATTAAATAGAGGTGGGTTCGGAAGGCAGTGGTGTCGTGGGCATGGGGCTTGTGTGGAGAGAGTTGGGCGTGAGTGAAGGTGGCTGAGAGCTGTCATTTGAGACAGTTACTATGTTACTATATGTTACTATGAACCAAATCCAAGTTTATACCTGCTCCAGTCAGCAATGGGCATTGGAAAAGTGCTTGTTTTGTCAGAGCTCATGTATTAGTTTTGCTACAGGCTACCTAATTAAGCTGCTGCAATTTTTGCTGCATTAAATACAACATTACAAAGTTTTTTTAAAAAAGTATACGGCCTGGGAATATATTGCTTTCTTTATTCTTAGGGCAACCTTCTAATCTGGTTATGAGTGACTGGAACTCCTAACTAGAGCTCTGAGAAGACCGTCCATTTTGGCTTGGGGGGGGGGGGGGGGGGCGGGCGGGCGCCAGCTCAGCTCAGCTCATCTCTCTAAATGAAAAAAAAAAGGGACTGAAAGCTTAGTAGCTGGTATGAATGGGCAGACTGGATAGATCATATGGTCTTTATCTGCCGTTATGTTTCTGTTTCTTATAGAGTACTGTTCCTAGATACATTCCAAGACATAATTCTGTGGTCCCCCCTTCCTCAACCCACCTCTATCTGTGACCAGTTCAACATACAAAAACATAATCCCTCAGTGAAGGGGTCCTCCCAGCCTAGAAACCTCCCCCATCCTTTCACAAAAATAAGGCACAAGATCTCTGGACCCTATCTGAACCCTTAATTCGCCCCCTTTCATACTCTCCATTAATACACATCCACTCAAACTTCAACAACTTCCATCACACTAGACTTTAGTCCCTCACCTCCCCACTCACTATTCATACTACATCCCATAACAGGCATCACATATTGATCTTTGAGTAGTATTCAAGAGACATTTAGATCATTGCACCTCTGCTTGATTTAACATACAATTAGTAACTGGAGAGGTCATTGATGCAAAAATGCAACACATTCCCTAAGAAAACATGTTTAGGAATGTTGCTGTTATTGTCTGAGACCCCGGTTCTGTTAAACTCTTATGACTAGTATATGGTCACAGTTGACAGCAGTGGAATTTAATTAATTTACAGTATCTCTTGGTACGTTTGGAGGGCTACATACATTTCTGTTTTTGGATCACATATTTTGTATCAAGGCTCTCCCTACAATCCACAACATCTGCCCTACCATTAAGAACATAAGATATGCCATACTGGGTCAGACCAAGGTCCATCAAGCCCAGTATTCTGTTTCCAACAGTGGCCAATCTAGGTCATACGTACCTAGCAGTTTCCCCAAGAGACACAGGTTCCACAATGCTTGTATTGGTTCAAGCGTTGATATCCTGGGTCCCTTCTTAATAATGGTTTATGGACCTTTCCTCCAGGTACTTGTCCAAACCTTTTTTTAAACCCAGCTACACTAACAGCCTTTACTACATCCTCCGGTAACAAATTCCAGAGTTTGATTACACGTTGAGTGAAAAAATATTTTCTTTTATTAGTCTTAAATAGTTTACCCTGTAGCTTCATTGCATGTCCCTAGTCTTTCTATATTCTGATAAGGTAAACAATCGATCTACGTTTACCCGTTCCACTCCGTTCATTAATTTATAGACTTCTATCATATCTCCCCTCAGCCGTCTCTTTTCCAGGTTAAAGAGCCCTAACCTTTTTAGCCTTTCTTCATAGGAGTATCCTTCCATCCCCTTTACCATTTTGGTGGCTCTTCTCTGAACCTTTTCTAAAATTGCTATATCCTTTTTAAGATACGGCGACCAGAATTGCACACAATATTCAAGGTGCGGTCTCACCATGGAACGATATAGAGGCATTATAATATCTTTTGTTTTATTTTCCATTCCTTTCCTTATCATACCTAGCATTCTATTTGCTCTCTTGGCCGCCGCTGCACACTGGGCCGAGGGTTTTAACAACATGTTATCCACAATGACGCCTAAATCTTTTTCCTGGGTGGTGGTTCCTAATGTGGAACCTTGCATCGTGTAACCATAGTTTGGGTTGTTCTTCCCTAGGTGCATAACCATTCCACCCATCTATGACCTCATTCAACTCTAACTTCACTCCACTCCAATCTCGTCCATCAATCTAATTCCCAGTATCTCCATCTCTCTTCTTTATATTCCGCCATCCTTGAAGGCGTTCACTCAAGACTGGTCAGTAGAGTAAAGTACAGGTAAGCCCCTGCCCTCTAATGTCCCATAATCCAATACCACATTCATCCATCTTCCCCATACCATTTTGACCTCTGTTCAACATTTACACTATCTCAGCATCTTCTTATTAACACGTATACACTTCTTAGGCCCCCCAGCCCACCACCGCAAGCACACACAAACTCAAACAGTTCACCAGCAATCCCCAAGCACTTTGCCATGCTTCACCAACCAGATTATCCTATCACCCATCACACACCCTCACTCTCCGTCCCCCACTCTTCCCTTCCCCAAACTCTACAAAACCAAAACAAGTAAGACAGTAAAGGAGATTTCAGAAGGAAAACAAACTTTCAAAATTAATAAAAACAGGTAACAGCTCCCAGCTTTTAGGACCCAAAAGGAATTGTCGTATGATGACAAAGGGGTATGTTTACTTTGATTGGTAGGAAAGTGGTATATAAACCTAGGTAAATAAAATTGTACTTTGTGTAGGTGTCAAGGCATGTATTTAGAAAAAAAATGTGGAAGCCACCACATCTACAATTCTGACAGTATTTTAGAAGTGGCTGTGGTGAAGGTAGAGCCATTTCTAAAATACAAGTTTATGGACAGCTGGAATTGCAGATGGGGAAAACAGATGGATGAGCCCCCAGTAGCTTGTACGTGTAAGGTCTGGCATTTCAAAATGTGCAAATGTAAATGTTGGACTGTGCACGGTCATCCCAGCCATTTTGAAAACCTGAAAGTGTTACTCTTGCTGTTGGAGTACAGAGGATTCTAGGTTCATTTCCTTTTGATTTAGAGGAGGGAACAAACACTGGGGGGTCTAAGGGAACTATCCCTAATAGAAGCACTTTTGCAAAGCCTGTTTGCAGTGGTTTAAGTTACAATGAGGGGCCACCAAACAAAATTATCATGGTAGCAAGTCCCCCCTTGTGGACCCCTTTCATGTGGCAGCCCCTCCCCGTGAGGACCCCCATGCGGTGGTGGCAGATTGTGTTTACTGTGTTGCCTCCATTCTTCTAAGTTTGCCATGGACCCGGCAGCTGTTCCCCACTGGGCCAAAGACTTGCAGCGTGGCTGTTATTGTGAGACTTCGGCCCGGCGAGGAATAGCCGCCGGGCCCACAGCAAACTTATGAGTGAGACGGCACGGCAAACAGGATAAAGTAAGTTGCTGTACTGTCTTCTTGCCGCTCTGTGGACCTCCTTTCTTTCTGCCTGGGTCCCCTCTCCCCGAACTGCAGGGGCTGCTTAGGCAGAATTTACACCACTGCCTGTTTGTGTTAGGGGGCTGGTGTAATTCCATTCGTACACATGCACCCCATATATGAAAAGGAAGATCAACGTGTCAATTTTTGCCCCACCCAGACCATAACCGAAAACAACCCCAGAATGTCTGTTGACCAAATTTTTTTATGTAGAGATGCCCAGGGCAAAAACATTTCAATTATAGCCTTTCCAATATCCTGTTTTACCTGTGGCTGTGGGTTGAACATTCTCCTGCCACCAGATCTATATTTAAAACATGAATAGGGCTTCTAAAATAATCATAGGAATCAATTATATTGTGCAATAGTTTTTAAAACTTTTCTACAGCACTGAGAGATTTTTAAACGTTGGCTTTATCGGCTTAAATGTTAGTATTTTATTTGTTTTAAATTTTAAGCTATTTATTCAAATAAACAGCACAAATATTCTATTTCCATCGTGTGGTCTTTATATTTAGGGGTAGATTCTGACCTGTCTTCAGGATTCTTTCAGGCAGGGTTCTTCTCCAGTACTCAGGCCCTCTGGTCACGTTTCAGGGATTAGACTCGCTTATTGTTTTAACAACTCTGCTAGCCTAAGAGTTTATTTATTTATTTTTATTTTTTATTTGTGCGTTTTTTTTATACTGCCCCTTCCAGAGATCAGGAGTGGTTTACAGAGAACATGTCAAAAAATTAACATTAACATTACATGGAACATTAACAGTGGAAAATTAGTTACATAGGAAGAGTTTGTTTGTTTGTTTATTTATTTATTTATTTAGCGTGCAATTTGTATCCTGCTGCTTCCAGTGATCAGCAGCGGTTGCTATACAAGGTAAGGTTGGCTGTACCGGCCAGTAATTAGGGATATGTACAATGTGATTAGGGAGGGGGAGGTAGCACACAGCAGAATAATAGGGTTACAGTTTTACAGTTGATTGATGTTTAAGACTTCACACAGAGTACTTATATACATATTTGCACATGACTGACTGTTAGGACTTCACATAGGATCCTTATATACATATTTACACATGCCTGATAGCATATCATGAGGTTAAATTGTAATGCGATTGGAAGAGGTGCGTTTTAAGTTTCTTTCTGAAGTCTTTTAGTTGTTAAAACAATAAGCGAGTCTAATCTCTACTAGGTTAGGAAGCCCTCCAATCAGGACAGAAGGGAGCTAGCTTCACTTTAAACTAGCTAGATTTAAAAAAAAAGAAAGAAGATAATTGATTTTCTCTAACTAAAGTTTTTTACTCACACACAAACAATCCCAAATTCTCATTCTTGTCACAGACATTACTTTAGCAGTTTGGAACAAGTCCCACAATCTGAGGTAGCCTCCAGGAACTCTCTCAACTCTACTGTTTCAGTGAACCAAATAGAATTAGATCAGGGACAAGCTACCTCTGCTCTGCTGTGATAAATAGCTATAGCAGAAGCTTAACCTGTCACAGCTGCAGTCAGTCGCCAACCACTGTGCTCATGGATTTTCATTCGAGGCCAAACACACTCAAAATTCCCAGAAGTCCAAACAGGTTTTTTCTTCTGTGGGCAGCTATCAAGCTCTCCCTTCTCAACAGAGAGAGTGTCTCTCAGCTCATTGGCAGACAGGGAAAAAAGAAGCAAAACGCCAAAATCCCCCTGTCTATTCCTCGGTAAGGGTAAAACTGTAATCAGAATTGGAAAGGTGGTGTTCTCTTTTTCGCCCAACTCCCTACCAAAGCAAGATTTCAAATCAGCCCTCCCCTTTTGAACAAGGCTTAGACGTGTCCTGACCCTCACAACCTCCTAATATCCAATAAAATCTCAAACAGAAGGATCTCTCTTAATTCAAAGCAGCACAACACTGCTAGCCTTCTATTTCCCAAGCACACATGATGCAACAAAGCTAGTGGCAGGAAAAGCTCCAAAATGTGACTGAGGAAAACAGCCAAATAGCAGGACTGACACGTTCATACCATCCTCTCTTGTCAGAGCACAAGTACTCTGGATTTTTTTCTACCTTTCCACTCATACACTCACAGCTGCCACATTGGGGTTGGGGGGGGGGGGGTGGGGGTGGGGTGGGGAGAGAGATAGGGCTTTTTGATTGTAGAATGCCTTTGGGTATATGGTGAGATAGAAATATTTAAAAATAAATGAATACATGATTTCCACCTCTCACTGGTTCATGTCCCCAGCTGCCTCCAGCTGCCACAACATTCAACCATAATGCTGTAAGGTCCACATATTTGGCGTATCCTTTGACCCAAAATAGTTCTTTTGGCGTGCTGTGACTACCCTTGCCTCAGTACATTGTGAACTTCCCAGCCCCAGACCCTGAAGAAAGCCACAGATGTGGCCCAACCCTAAGAACGGCATAGATCCCCAGCCCTTACCAAACAGATACTCACACTACTTGTAAACAAATACCTTTTTCCAGAAAGCTTCAAAATGTGTCAACTTCTTCCTCCCCCACCTCCGCCAGAGCTACTCTCATGTCTCCCTGACCTTCTCACATGCTGCAGCCGCTTACACCAAGGCTCTTTCTGCTTGCTCATGCCCCATGTCTTGTGCATACAGACAATGCTAAGGCTTCTGGGTTCACAGTCCAATCTCTTTTTAACATTTTAATTCAATTTCACACCTCTCCGACACTTGCTACTACCCCTGACATCTCAGCTGAGGCCTCTTGACAGCTCCAAAGAACCTGAGACACAGTGGACATAAACTCCTTCTCCAACTTTAAGACTCTTCCCCCTCCCCCAGTTTGCTCTTAACATCACTGAGGCCTTAGACAACATCATCACACTATGGAGATGGCCTCACAGCCCTCAGATTTAGGCTCAATGCAAGCCCACCTCCTCCTTAAAGAAACAGTCTCAGCCACCCATGATCACACAATTGGAACACCCCAATGCTGCAGCCAACTGACCCAGCACCAGAGCCTCAAAAAGGTACCCCTGGAGGGATCCAAGATGGCCACAGCTGCATGAAGCTTATTGGCACAGCTGTTTTCCTGCTTTTGGTTGTTTTCCAATATGGGCAAGAGAAAGGGAAAAAATTATGTATATACATTCCAGACCAGGTCAGTATCTTTCTACAGTCTGATAGATGTGTGTCTCAGCTGTCCAGGAGCCTTGGTGAAGCCTGGTGAATGCCCAAGTCAGTGTTGCCGATGCCGGCTCTCGGCCAGACACCTCTTTGAGCCTGGACGCATGAGTTCCCTCATTTCAGCCTTGCCTGGTGAGTCTTATTTATTTATTTATTATTTATTACAGTTTCTTATATACCGCGCTATTTAGAATCAGCGCGGTTTACATCATAACAAAACGACCATTACGACAAACTGTCAGGTTTTACATTGAACAAGAGTACAAACTTGGATAACTGGGTTAACTATATACATAATCTATCTACACTGCAGTGTGAGGGCATTTCTAGATTGGGTCATTTCTTGGAGGGGATATCTGGTTCAGTTGCTGTCTGGGAAATATTGGCGGAAAAGGTATGTTTTGAGAGCCTTTCTGAACTGATATAGATTGGTAATGGCTCTAATGTCGGGGGTAGGGTGTTCCAGCATTTTGGTACATAAAAACTGAATGCCCTGTTTGTGGTGTTCGTGTTGGACTTTGTTGAAGCCTTTGGTATTGCTAGCAAGTTTACAGCTGATGTTCTTCTTGCTCTGTTGGGGGGGACCATGTGGATTAGATTCGTGAGTGAGAGGGATGAGGTGCCTTTGATTGCCTTAAATGCTAATACAAGGGATTTGAAGGTGATTCTCCCGTGAATTGGTAGCCAGTGCAGCTGTTTGAGAATGGGAGTCACGTGGTCGTTTCTGGATGCACCGTAGAGGACCCTAGCTGCGGCATTCATGGCCAACTGTAAGGGGGTTAGTGTGGATTGGGGGAGACCTTGTAGGATGGCATTTGCAAAGTCAAAATGCGGCAGGATCAGCGCTTGATATATGGTACGGAAATCGTCTGGGTCCAGCAGGGAGCGTAGGTGTTTGAGGGAACGGATTTTGAAGTAGATGGCTTTGACTACGCTGCTTATGTGGCATCTCATGTCTAGATGTTGGTCCAGGGTAACTCCCAAATATTTTATTGCATCTTTAGTTTGCAAATCAGCTTCCTTGACACTGACGTGGGATGGGGGCGTAAAGTTGGAGTCTCTGGAGATGAAAAGGACCTCTGTTTTTTTATGCTGGATACGTAGGTTCTGTGTCTGGAGCCATGTGAAACTGCATTGAAACAATCTGTGAGTGGGGTCAGGTCCATGTGGGTTGTGGAGAAAGGCATGTATAAAAGAATGTCATCTGGCATATATCATGCAGTTTACGTTGAATGATCTTATGATATGCATATGGGCTGCATGTAGATATTGAAGAGTAAGGAGGATAATGAGGATCCTTGAGGTACCCCTTGTTTTTGATGGAAGTGGCTAGACTCTTCTGATCCAGGACTTCACATATTGCCATCTATCATCCAGATAAGACTTGCACCATTTTTAGTGCCTTGTTGCAGACACCCTTTTCTTTTAGTCTTCCCAGGAGGATTTCGTGACTCACGGAGTCAAAAGCCGCGGCGATGTCTAGGGAAAATGAGGACAAAACCTTGATGGATGTTGTCGATTCCTGTGATGATATTGTTGATTAGACCAGTGAGTAGTGTCTCAACCCCGTGATGTTCTCTGAACCCATGTTGGCAGTTATCTAGGGGAGCAACAGAGTCTATGTGATCTTGAATTTGCCGTTGTGCTTCCTTCTCAATTATTTTGGCTAAGATGGGGATGCTAGCTATTGGTCGATAGGAGTCCACCCTTTGGGGGTCCAGTTTGGGGTTTTTCAGTAATGGTCTAATGGACGTCTGCTTGAGTGAAGTGGGAAAATAACCTGTTGAAAAGGAGAGTTTCATTATATTTGCGATGACAGGACTGAGCACATCACGTAGTTCCTTGATCCAAAAAGCTGGACATGAGTCGGTCTGTGCAGTGGAGGTGTTGAGTGATGCTATGGTGTTCTCAATACATTTATTGGATGGTGTGGAAAAAAAGTTAAGTGGAGAGAGGTCCGCCGGTTCTTGATATTGGACTGCTGTGACCTTGTTAGTTTGTACAATCTTGGATTGCAGATAATCAGCGAATTCTTGTGGATGTATGTTGATGTGTTGCTCGGGTGATGGTTCCTTTGAGAGGGATTTGACCAAATTGAAGAGGTCACGAGGTTTATTCAATGACCTCTTTAGGGTGTCAGTGTGATATTGTCTCATTCTGATAGAGATTGTTCCTCGATGTATTGCAAGGTGGGTTAGGTATGCGGTCTGATCTTCCGGTGAGCGTGATCGGCGCCATCGGCGTTCGAGTCTACGTAATTGCATGAGGGAAGCGCGTAGATCAGGAGAGAACCATGGGGCGGATTTTCTTTTCGCTCTTGCTGTATTTTTAGGGTTTGTGTGTTGTGAGATGGCAAGCAGGCTGGAATTCCAGTGAGAGATTAGTTCATCAAGGTCAGGTGTTGTTTTGTTGATGAGTGATGGGGTCTCCGAAAGGATGAGTTCCCTATCGAAGGGGCGGAAGCATCTAGTGGAAGTTCGAGAGGTTGATGTTCGTGGGTTGGCTTCTGTTCAGCTGGTCATTGTTGCTGGGAATCTGGATAATGATCAATTTGTGGTCGGACCAGGGTACATCCACGACTGATGTTGGCAGATTGTGGCTTTTGTCCTTGACTGGATGTGGCACAAAAACCAAGTCCAAAATGTTCCCTTTTGTATGTGTGGGTTCATTTATGATTTGTTTGAGACCCAGGTCTTCCATTGCATCAAGGAACGCATTTGCGTGGTTTTGGTGTAGCGATGGGAGATTGAAATCACCCATTATCCAATTTGGTTTGTTGGGAGTGCGGGTGTTAGCTGCAAGGTCAATGATGGTTGGGAGGGCAATTGGAGAAGTAGATGGTGTTCTATATAAGAGGGTGAGGGAGAATTGTTGGTGAGCAACCGAGAGAGTGTCCAGGCGGGTTGTGCTAGAAGAGTCCACAGTCTGGAAGTTGAGGTCTGATTTGGAGATTATGAGCACCCCTCCTCCTTTTTGTTTTCCCTATGATTCGTGTGTATGGAAAAATTGGGGGGAAGTAGTTGATTGAGGAGGACGTTGTCTTCTGGTGATAGCCATGTTTCTGTGATCATGAGGATCTCAAGGTCATAGAAGGAGATTGTGTCAAGGACAACAGGCCATTTTTTGCGGAAGGAACGTGCGTTAATGATGGCACATTTTAGGGGTCGGCATCTACAAGGTTTTTCCTGGTTGGGTGTATTGGATAGCTGGAATGCTACATGTATCAGGTGGGAGTGGCGTGGGTAGGTGTTACTTCCTGTGTTGAAGTAAGGGGGACTATTCCATCTTTTGCCATGGCTATTCAGGATTGGAATCCTGCCATGTGGTGTGTAGAGAGATTGGGAGGTTCCAAGCCAGTGGGTGAGGAGGTAGAGGCTAAGAATGACAGCGACCTGGAGGGCCATTCTGAGGGTTTGGATTGTGTGTGAGACACTGTAGAGGAGTGATTATATGAGAGCGCACAATAGAGCAGGTACAGTTTACATGCAAGATAGTGACTAACTTTGCAGAGAGAATGCAGTATTGCAGTAATGTGAACACTGTAAGAAGTGCGAAGCTGGCAGTTTAAATTGACTTCCAACTGGCAATATTGTATTGCTAAGATAGTATCTAATACGTTATGATGCTATCAGGTTACTTTGAAAGTTAATGTGGCTTACAATAGATAGAGATATTCAACAAAAACACATTCTCACAGTTCAGATGTTGGTAGAACGCTGGAATCTTGGTCAGGTGTCAGGTGTCCGGCAGTTAGGTCGCTGGTAAGGCATCTGGTAAGGTCCTCCAAACTCTGCAACTGATGTACTGGCATTAGAGGACATCGATCAGCCATTTGTCGTGGGGCGAGAGCCGGAGGACTGGGCTGTTTCGAGCACTTCAGCGCTGACCATCGGAGACTGCATGTGGTTCCCAGTGTTCTGAAAAGAAGGTTTCTTCAGTTATACAGACAACTTCATCTGTTTCCCTAGGAAGTTTGGTAGTACCCTCTTCTTTGCAAGTTTGGCCCTCTGTTATTACTTAGACTGTATATGGCAGGCTATTGATGATTTAGGGTCTGCTTTGGTACCTCATGTAAATGCTTTGACTGTTCAAACCCAACAGTTGGAGGCCAAGGTCGAGAAGAATATCCAGGATATATCGCAGTTGAGTAAGGACTTCTAGGTCTTTGAACATAAACTTGATGCTGCTTGTTCTGATCAGACTATGTTTGTGATTGATTTACTAATCTGCATCTCAAAGTTGAGGCTTTGGAGAACTTGTTTTGGAACAGAAATCTCAGAGTTGTGAATTTTCCATGGTTTTCATGGATTTCTCCATAGGAAATGTTTTATAAATATTTAACATAAACTTTAAGCCTGTCTTTTGATATTCTGCCTGATATCGTCTGAGGTTATTATTTACCATTTACTAGGCAACAAGTCTTTGTGTCTCCTAGTTCTGCTTCTGAAAGTTCTACGACAGCGGTGGACTCTCAGAGGACGTTTCATTTACTGTGGGTTGATAATGTTGATAATGTAGTGTATCTTTAAATTTAGCAACTTCATTGGTAATATTGGTCTCTACAGCAGACAGAGATAGAATCTTGAAATTATATTTTAGGAAACGTGATGTTAAATGTTTTTTATACTTTGATTAGAATTTTCAGGATATAACTAGAGAGATGAAAAAAATGAGGAGACAGTTTTTACTGCTTCATCCTGGTGTGTTACAGCTTGGAGCTCTTTTTTTCTTGAAGTGCCCTTGTAAATGTATCACAAAATATTTTTCAGTAAAATATGTTTTTTATGACCCTGATCATTTAGCAGGATTCATAGCTGATAAACAAATTTCATCACTAGAACCCACCTAGTTTTTTTCTTTTCTTCTCCAGTACCTCCTCTTGTGTATGATGTTTGTGTTCCTGATTTGTGCATGTTGCAGCTATTTTCCTTGGTGCTCTAGTTAAGTTTTTCTTTCATTCATTTGTATTTGGATCTCTTCATTGCGGTGAACTTGAGGCGTGCTAGTTGTTTATTTATTTTAGCTTTATAGCTTGTTTAAGCTTTTTTTCTCTTTATTTTTTTAAAGATGAACAACTTTTCTGTATGTGTCTTATTTGCTTCATTGTTAACTATATAAATTTCATAATAAAAAAAAAGGTACACCGGGGGTGGCACCTGGCGATAACCGTGCAATGGTGATATTCAGCCCTATATATTGTTTTTGTTAACCACCGGGTTACATTTTCTAATGGGCATGATTACTAAGGATGCACCATTTGCGAGTGCAAAATGGCACCATTAAGGGTCCTAACGCGTGTTAAAGGATGGGGAGGGTAGTAGGCGTTCCAGCGTGAAGGGTGTTAGTGGCCAGTTAGTGGGCGTTAAGTGGATATTGGGCGTTAAGAGCCCTAGTGTGCACATTAACACCCACTAAAGCCAGTTGCCATAACGTGGGATAAGGGAGACTTTCTGCAAGTCACATTTGTGCAGCTGGATGGGAGCAAAGCTAATAGCTGATGAACACGTCACATCCATATGTCCCTTACATGAGAGACAGTGAGTGGGAAGAGAATGTGGGAGGTAGTTGGACTGTAGCAGTGAGGGCTGCACATGTAATCCATGGTGATGTCTGTGGATAGCATGAGTGGGTAGAAGGGTGCCACGATGTAGGCATAGAAAGAATGCCAGGGCGGCAGTGGTGACCTGCACATCAGCTGCAGGTTAGATAGGAGAGATACACCCTAATGACTGAAATGCCACCATGTGAGCCAGGGTATAGCAACTGACAGGAGAATAGTTGACTGAACATGATGGATATAAACAGATGGTTGGGCCAAAGGATGGATGGGGGTAGATGAGAGTACTGTATGGACTTTTTGCCCCAATGTACCCATGTGACCTCACAAATGCAGCTAACCTCATTTGTAGTGTATGTGAAATATGAGTGTTGGGTCACAGGGAAGATATAATACCATCTATTTAGGTGTCATAGCTGTCTCAGCTGCTCTAGCCCCCATACAATCTTCCTGGCATGTATGCATAAAACTACTGCAGAGGTAAGGAGGCTATGATCCACAGACATAAAAGCCACACATCTGTGCAAGCCGCATGCAAACACAAAAGTGCTCAGATAAGGTCTGCACACATACTTTTCTGGGTAGAACAAGGTTACTTGCATGATGTTATCCACCTGGCATCCACGCATGTCTCTGAACTTGAGTTTCATATGGAGTAAGTAAGGATGTGGGATGATCTGTGCAGGTGGGCATCCCAAGAGTGTGATGTGCCTGCATGTACTGCATATATGTGATTGAATAAATGATGTTCATTCACAGTTATCACGACAACTTCCAATCATGTACAACTCATGTGTCATGTATCTACAGCATCAAGTTGGATGACCATTTGCAATGTGCTGCAGCAGAGGCAATAAAGTCATGCTCTTAGAGAACAGCTGTGTGAAATCAGACTATGCTCATGCGTGACCCATGGTTTTGATGACTGAGCCGTTACCCTAACCTCTGATTATAATGTACATCCTCTGTAAACTTGCTCTTTTGTAGACAATACCGGAGAATCCTCTTCTCCTCATTTGGGTACCCTTTTTGTTTGAACTGAGGTATGGCCATCCACAAGCAGTTATGAAGACAAAGTTGAAGCAGTGCATGCCACAATATGCTCAAAATCGTCGATTGACGATCAGAGAGTTTGCTGAGAACATGGACATCAGTTTTGGGTCAGTCACAGTCTATTATTACTGTCGATTTGGGGATGAGACGTGGTGTCTGCAAAATTTGGGCTTGAAACTCCCTGTCCCATGACTAAAGAAATCGGCGGGTGTCTGCAGCCAGGGAGTTATTAGAATGCACTGAAAATGACTCAGATTTCATCAAAAAGATTATTACTGGTGAGTAGAAAATGTCAAGGTCATACTCACAGGTTTTCTTATATTATAAGGGTATTGTTCATCATAAGTATGCTCCAACAGGCCAAACCATCAATAAGAAGTACTACTCCATGTTCTGACTTGTTTGAGAGATAGATGCAATTTGTCATAAGAGGACAGAGTTGCACGTGGTGAATGGCTGCTTCATCACGATAACACCCCATCTCACGCATCACATCTTGTCCAGCAATTCTTGGCCAAACACCAAATTGAGCAAGTCCATCAGCCTCCATACTCACCTAACCTTGCACCCTGTGTCCTTTTCTTGTTTCCATAACTGAAATTACCACTGAAAGGAAGGAGATTTGATGACATGACGACTATTAAGCAAAATTCGACACAACAGCTTCATAACATAACGAAAATTGTTTCCAGCAGTGGCAGGAACGCTGGAGGAAGTGTATTTTATCAGAAGGGGACTACTTTGAAGGAGACAGAGTGCAATAACTTGTCAGTGTTATACTTCTTGTGTTATTGTACAAGCCTCGATGCTTTTGATCACACCTTGTAGTTGTTGGTTATTGAGATAAGGTGTGATATTCAGCCTCTATCCAGATAGTCAGCCCACATAAAGTTCCGCCTCTTTTTATGGCCTAAACTTATATGGAGTCTTATCTGGTTAATGTACTGAAAATCTGCACTAATAGGGTAAGTGCTCGCACCACACTTGCCCTGCCCGCGGACTGCCCCAGCACTTTCTGGATAGTGCCGTGCCGGTTAGAGTAAATACGCAGCAGCATTTTCCAGACAGTGCTGCTAAATATTGGACTCATTGGGTTTATCCGGTTAGCAGGTCCAGATAAACCCTTCTGAATCTCAGGGCTCTAAAGTCGTGATTGCTCCATTGGATCTGATTGGAAAGTGGACCTGTAGGCATCTTTGTTATACTTTGAGAGTGACTGTTGTCACAGTGACGGAATTTGTATTTTCCTGCTAGGATGTCTAGCATTGTGATCAGAGATTGGTTGCAGAAGGGCTTGTATAGATCAGTGGACATTTTGGGTAACAGATGGGAGCATTATGACTTTTCTATTTATCCCATAAACATTTTATGCTTATTTGCAATTGTGTCACTATGTTCAAATAATTGCCTACAGCAAGCTTAGAGGAGGAGGTAGGGGAGATCCTGGAAGAGTGCTTTTCATGTGAATGAGGAGAGAAATCCAAAGCTTTCCTGTTATCATTTTTTACTTCTAGTAAAGACGAATTTGATCTTAGTCCATGGGCCACTTTGCGGGGCATGGAGATGGGTTCTTGGTCTCTGATAGAGTGTTTCATCACCTGCATAAAGCAAATTCATGCTTTGACAGAGGAGATAGTATTGCAGGAGAAGTAATATAAGTTTTGTGATGCGTATGCATAGTTCACCAAAGGGAGCACTGCAGGCTAAGATCACACTGCATGGGAGTGCATGCAGTGTGGGGAGTCGGAGGTTAGCCTGGGCCACGTTTTTAGTAATCCAGTTTTTTTGGAAACTGGTGGTGGGCTATTTGGTGGGGAGCTTTGAAGAGCGAGCACAATTGTAAACTGATTTTTTTCTGTTTGATGATTTTGCTTCGCCCCTGCACTGAGATAAGGTAATAAGAGTTTTGAAGCAAGACTTGCCTGTGGCATATAAGTGTATTTTAGCTATTTGGAGAAGTTCTGATCCGTTCTCTATGACCCAGGATTACTAGAGCTCACAGGTCCATTGCATAGAAGCCTGATATTGAATATGTAATGTATGGTGGATGTGATGAGGACTGCAGATGGAGGTGTGGAATGGATGCTATTTTGGGGAGGGGTTTAGTAATTTGGTGAAGGGTTTTGAATTGATGGGCAAATAGCTGTGACGGATCTCATGTGTTTGCTTTGTCTGGGAGACACCCCACACCAGGCCTTGCACATCATCATTTGTCAAATTGATCTTATCTTATATGGTAAAGAAGTGAGGGGTGCTGGGTTTGGGGGCTTAGGTGGGGTCCATGAGTATCATAGGGTTTCAGATACAGTAATATAAAACAAAGAATAATGTATCTGTTTTTGAAAGCCGCGAATAGCGTGGATGGACGGCCCCTCTTCCAACCCGACTAATTCCCCACATGTTGTACGGGGAAGTTAGACAGGGGCGGGAAAGGGGTGAAGTGGGGGCAACGTTAGGGTGGGCAGTGTGCAGTTAATGACCCTGGACCCTGGGGTTCCAATGTCGACCCTGTATGTCTGGGGCTGGGGCATCAATGGGGAACTTATTACACACTAGGATTGTAAGTAACCTATTCTAAAGGACTTATGTGCGAGAATAGGCATTTATGCATACCCTTAGTAGTCGCTATTCAGCTTGTATGCATGTAAGTCCCACTGCACATACTTTAAGTTTAGTTGTGCACAGGAGTAGAGTTTGGGCAGAGTATAGGTAGGTCCTAAATTTGCACTCCCTAAGTTATAAACTAGTATAACTTGTGTGCATTTCATAAACCTAGATGCGGGTCTTTATACCTGCTCTAGGTCTAGGTTAAGTCACATCTTTATGCCCCTATTTTATAAACTGGAAGACTGGACGTCCAAATGGCAGATGGAATTTAATGTGGACAAGTGCAAAGTTATGCACCTAGTAAAATACATGATGCAAGGTTCCACCATCTAGGAAAAGGATTTAGGCAACTTCATGGATAATATGTTGACAACCTCCGCCCAGTGTGCAGCGGCAACCAAGAATGCAAATAGAATGCTAGGTATCATAAGGAAAAGGAATGGAGAATAAAACCAAAGGATATTATAATGCCTCTGCATCGTTCCATGGTTTGACCACACCTTGAATATTGTGTGCAATTCTGGTCGCCATATTTTACAAAGGATATAGTGGAATTAGAAAAGGTACAGAGAAGAGCCACCAAAATGGTAAAGGGGATGGAAGGATAAAACCCTATGAGGAAAGGCTTAAAAGTTTAGGGCTCTTTAACTTAGAAAAGAGACGGCTGAGGAGAGATATGATAGAGTTCTATAGCTTAATGAATGGGGTAGAATAAGTAAATGTAGATAGGTTGTTTACTCCATGAAAAAATAGAAAGACTAGGGGACACACAATAAAGCTATAATATAACCCATTTAATACTAATAAGGAGAATATATTTTTGTCACTCAATGCGTTAATCAAATTTCTGGAATTAGTTACCGGAAGGATGGTAGTTAAAGCTGTTAGTGTTGTTTTCTGTGTTTAAAAAAGGTTTGGACAAGTGTCCTGGAGGAAAGGTCCATAAAACCATTATTAAAGAGAGATCCGGGAAATACACCGCGTTTCCTGGGACAAGACATTGTGGACACCTGTGGGCCGTTTTGGGAAACCTGCCAGTTACTTGTGATCTGGATGTGGCCACTGTTTGAAACAGAATACTGGCTGACTCGGGTATTGGCATTTCTTACTGTTCTTATAAAGAGCAAAGATGTAATGTTTCACTAATGAAGAACCAGAACTTCGCACCCCCACCTACATTAAAGGTTAACCGGCACTGAAACTTAAACAAACCAAATCTACCATCCAGATACATAGGCATCGCACCCTCGACAACCAAAATGCGACATGAAGGCAACATATAAAAAAACACAACAAAAATCAATCTACCACAAGATAAGGACTCTTTATCACTTCCGACCACTGCTTGAGCATACAGACTACCGAACACTCTATCAGCTTTGGTGATGCCCGCCCACATTGACTATTGCAAATGCAATCCTATATGGTCTTCCACAAGCAACTCTAAAACCCTCTTCAAACTGGCAATGAACACGAGAGAAAGGCCAGCCAGGGTGCTAGAAAGGAATATCGTAGACCGACCACATTCACACCAATCCTGAAAAGGCTCCACTGGGCTACCGTCTCCAAGCTAGAACCCTATATAAGAATATCATCAAATGACCATTCAAAGCCCTAAACAATCAGTCCCCACCATAACCATCACCGAATTGATACAGACACCGAAAAAAAAAAATCAGCCTTCCTATTAGAAGTAGAAGATCCGTAAGCAGTACAAAAACAACTTTAAACAGTCCCGAAAGAATCAACAAGATGCAAAAACGATCCACAAAACCAACAGAGCCTTTTCTGCCTCTATGCTCCGAAAGGCTGGAACTCCCTCCCCCCCGACAATCAGATTCTATTACAGAACCTAACCCAACTTAGAAAGGCCCTAAAAAAATCATCTTATTCACCAGATACTTCCACTTCCACGGCTTAGACCCCGACAAGAATCATTACCCTCATGATGTATATAATGTAAGAATAACTTATTGTATATGTTCTTGTTAATTTAACCCCTGTTTATCCAAGTTTTTTAATCCCTGTTCGAATGTAAATGCCATCTCCAGTGACCCTGAAAGGCCATATGTTATGTTTTGATGTAAACCGCACTGATGGTCAATAGCGCGGTATAAAAGAAATACTAAA
>CM066033.1:1372050978-1372144693 GCA_033557465.1 Ichthyophis bannanicus
GCTGCTGACACACCCAGGGCTGGGACTGGCCGGCCTATTGGGGGGCAGAGGCAGGGCCATCTGGATGGGGCACAGGCTGCACATACAGCCCACACTGCTAAGGGAAGAGGGTCAACCAGTGGGCGGCCCCACAGAGGAGAGGGCTGTAAAGGTTCTCCGAACAGGAGAACCACGTCATCCTTGCAGGGGTCATAGAGAAACTATGACATACTTTTTGGGCTGGCTCAGTAGTCGCCACAACTGTGGCTAGCAGGGATGGCAGTTTGGGGAGGAGATATCGTGCTGTCAGTGGTTTAGAGGCAGGGGGCACCCCCCGAGACGTGGAAAGCCTTAAAAAGAGGTTCTCAGACATCAAAAGAGGGGTGAGGCAGCACATGTCTGCCGAGAGACAACATGCTCTGGGCACAGTGGCTGTGGCCCCTTCATACAATCCCTCTCGCCCCTGAGAACAGGAGCTGGCTGAGAGATTGGGGATCTATCGACCTACCGTGGTCTACCTGAGGCCCTAGACTCTGCACATCCGCAGGCTGGTTATGTATTTAACTTTCAGCTCCCAGTCAATGCCTGAACTTCACATTGTGCATACATAAGCCATTTGCAAAGACCCTCCCATACCTGTCACCCAAGACCCACCATGTAACCTATTCTGGTGGCAAATGTATTTGGACATCCCCCTAGCACACCGTGTTCTGTTAGCATGTTCTGGGGCAACGTTTTTTGTTTTATTCCATATGAGTCCCTCATCCCGCCCCTCTCCCCAGCTGCCCCGAAAATGGTCCATTGCCACACCAGCCACCACCCCACACCCACACCTGTGATTGGTCCATCCCCTGTCCGATTGTGTACGCCATTGCATAAGGGCATGTTGGTGTGACATACTATCTTGCACAGTGCTACATGTGTGTGGCAGTGGGCCAGAGGTGATGGTTAGTCCTAGTCCGCTGCACAGTGGGTCACAGGCAACCACATGTAGCACTGAGAGGATAGTATGTCTGATGAAACCATGCCCTGCTCAAAGGCACCCACAGTCCTACAGGCATGGCAAACCCATGTGGAAGGGTGGGCCGTGAGCAGGTGTGTGAGGACATGTTGGGGCTAGTTGGAGAAAGGGATGGGATGGGGGCCGCATGTGGCATGGCACAAGGAGCAGGAACATGGCAACCAAATAAGGTGTGCAGGGGCACAGACCCCACATGTGCCCCCGGGATAGGTACATGGGAGTATACTTTGGAGTCACACCACAGAGAACCCTCTCCCGCACCAAACATATCAAACAACCCGTAAATGCAATATACTGCAAATTAAGGACAACACAACAACGTGGACCACTGACAGATAACAATGACTCCAGATCCGTGCCGCAAACATTATAACACCACGGTTAGACTACGTAATGGTAATCTCCAACGGACCGCTATGAGATAGTTACACACCCCCCAGGTAGCCTCAAAGAGTCACTGCAAGGATTATCTATGAAGAAAACCTATAAGATCATATATCCCTGAGTATCTACGCTCTACATTGGCTGGCTGTCACATGAAGATTCATGTATTTGTTTTATTTATTTACATTCTCTTATATACCGTGCTATTCTGCATCAGTGCAGTTTACATTGAACAAACTGAGATTACATTGAACAGGGCATTATAACTTGGAAATAACTATTTTATAGGGAACATGGGCTATGGAGGGTTAAGTGGCTTGCCCAAGACCACAAGGAGCACCTGTGGACTAGAAAACCCAGTCCTTCCCAGGGTTGCTGTCCTCTAGTGGGATGTGAACCCCCGACCTTCCGGCCTGAAGTACCTTGCCCCAACCACTAGGCCACTCCCTCCATCCATATCGACTCATCTATATGTCCCTAATTAATACGTTTAAGGTCACCACAAATATAGCTCCATCCCTGTTATCTACGCTCATCAACAGCGCACATGAAAGGAAAACAGGAGGACAAATAAACCCTCACACGATACAGGTCCCTGATTCTTTGCAAAGACAAGTCAGCAGACAAGTAACACAGCTATCTCATTCCTTGCCCCTACGTTATGTAACAACCTCCCAATTGACATCAGAGGAATCGAAAACCTCCCATTATCCATCCAAAATCTACAAACCAAACTATAGAATCAGCACCACAACAACCTACAAATGGAAGATAATGCAAACTCAGAGAGGAGCACCGTACATCAGTCATTCATTGACCCCACATAGACAAAGCATAACACCTTTCCCACACATTCCCATTGCTCACCTAGATTATTATTACTCATGAATGCAATTGCCTGTGGTTAATGTAAAAGATTATAATTAATGGAGCTATGTCCCTTTAATGTGGCATTCGGGGTTTGAGACACGTACCATGCATACCCAGATTGAAATGTTCCTACCTTGCCTGTTATCTCATTGTATCAGAGTTACATATTATAGTTGATTGTTCTATGTTCTACATCTGTTCTATGTAAGAAATAATGGTACTCTATTAATAAAGTTTGTTACCTGTAATCCGCCACTGATCTCAGGAAGTGGCGTTATAGAAAAGATGTATAGCTAAATAAATAATTAAACCCATAAATGATGGGTGCAGACATGAATGGGAGGGTGTAGTGGGCCTGTATGCAGGCCACATGCAGGGCCCCCCATCATCTCAGTGGTTTTTGTAGCACACACATATACATAGGTGGAGTATATAAACATATGTGTGCGTCTCTGATTGTTTACAATGCAGGTGACTACAGTACAATGGAGACCCAGGGGGAGGAGGAGGAGGAGGAGGAGGTTGACCTGGCCGTCCCTCTGAATGTGGAGGTGGCCGAGGCTGCTGTGTCTGGGGCCAGCACAAATGGGGTGGAACAGATGATGGAGCAGCCCATCGCCCCCGGACCTACAGTGGTGGCTGCAGCCAGTCCAGCAATGGGGGCCAGGCAGATGGAAGCCGCATATCTACATGACATGGCCATCATGATGGCCGAGCTGAGGGCGCAGAGGGAAGCAGCAGCGCGTGAGGCAGAAGGTGGGTGATAACAGACTGTCACATCCACAATGCACAACCCTGTGGGCTCTGGTTGGTGTGTGTGTGGTGGATGTGGCAACATTCCGTCCACAGCTGTTACATGTATGGATCACGCAGATGGGGGTTAGTGTAGCAAACCAAAGGGTCTTGCGTATGACAGATGATTTAAATGTCACACACAGCAGACCAACCTTGGGCCAGTTACCACCTACAGATGCAGACAGATGAGGGATGTTGTCTAAGGTCCATCACGTTGTCAGCACATGACATAGAAACAAGCATTGCCCTTGCTGCAGTCTGCCTCCTCGCAGACGGCCAGCTCTCTCGCTAACAACAGGGTGCCCTCTATCCCATAGTCCCTTGACAATCAGATCAGACAGAAACAAAGCTAAGCAGCTTCTGTCATGTAACGTCACACAACCCCCATTCCCCCCTGGCTGCCATCTCCAGGGGGAAAACAATCACTACATATAATTGTGAAGTCAAAATGTGTTAGGATACCCAAATACAGGGACTTACAGATGTCACAGGATCATAGATTATGTAAATATGTTATGCAGGGCACACCCGACCCACAAGGCTCTCTGTATGTCAACAATTTGGATAGACAGCATGGCACACAGACAAGGCCATTCAACATGCCCCCTTCCTGTAGCTCTGACTATGAGTCCCCCAATTGCATGGGGTCGGACCCACACACACGACCCAAAGGTCACTAAATGACCCATGTTGTGATTTGGTGGACTCGCCAACCCCAGCTGCCACCCCTGCTGCAAAACTGAATCAGAGAAACACTCCCCAGCTCTGGTTATCACCGCCCTCCCCCAGGGGGTACCACCTGCTGTGGATCTCCAAACATAAACCCTGTCCGTGTATTTCTGGGGTCTGCCCACCTCTGCTGCACCCCCCTTTGTTCCCCCTGCCCTGTCCAGACCCTCCACATGTTTCGTAAGGTGTACACGCACTGGTAGCCAACCCCTCCTCTGTTTTACACAAGGTGTATGTCAACCCCTCTGCTGTCCGACACGTGAAGCTGCAGTGCACATAGGGGCTGATATCCCTGTGCTACTACACCATCCCATGGAGTCAATAGAGCTTCTTCTGTAACATGTCCAAGCTGAGGCTACCCCTCGAACTGTGTCCCCACTTGGGCTGGCCCCCTCGACCCCCCCCCCCCCATCACCACTGCTTCCCACCAGCTGTGTTTGTCCCTGGTTGATGCTCCACCTCACCTACATGATGGGACCTGTTAGCTATCTGTGGCCAAGCCTTTTGCTACGTCTGCAGTACGTGGGTGTGTCAACGCAGTCTGTGAAACTTTGTGTTTGCCTCCCACATCAACGTACTAGGACGTGTCCTGTGCGTGTCCATAACCTATACTACGGTGAGATTTATGTCTCCACACCCTAGCCATGTGTCAACGTGGCTCTACCCTATCACATTTACGATCTGGTGGGATATGCGTGACATGTTTGTGTATGACGTTTGATTACTGGACAGGTATCTCACAAAACACCTTGTGTCCCACCCACAGGCAATAGTCAGGCTCTCGAGCGGCTAAACACTAGTTGCTGGCCATCTCAAGGCAGCTGAGTCAGGTCCATGAGGAGATGCATGAGTACCGAGAGGAGGTCAGGGCCATCCCCTTCGTCGAGATGTGCGGGGCCCTGCAGGGCATGCTGGATGTCATGCGGAGGGCAGTACCAGCAGCGCCACCGCCACCACCACCACCACCACCGACACCACCACCACCGCCACCGGCACCAGCACCAGAAGAGGGTCGGCCCACCACGGGGAGGGGTTTGCCACGTGGTAGGTAAGGGAGGCCACGCCGTCGCTAATTACTGCGTCTAGCGACAAAGCACATACACCTGTGATAATGAAGCCTGTCACTGTCCCAGGAGAGAGAGTACAAGAGATGCCGTAGCTGTGAACAGGCAGCCAGTGATGGCTGGTAACAGCACTATACCTGCTTATTTCCCCCAACTGACAGACAGTCCCAGAGTGCAGTGCTGTACAGAAGGCCTCTAGGGGAATAGAAACAGGGGTACGTGGGTGCAATCCAGGAAAAGATGAGGTAATCGCTAATCACCAATCTACTAGGTCAGGGCCTGTCTCAGAGCACCTGGATTGTCCTTGGGTGGAGTGGCCCCAAGGACACATTCTAGATAAACGACTGTTACCCTACACACAGCGTGGAGAGTTGCTCTGAAAGGCTGGAGTGCGAAGACAGCTACGTGAGCGTCAAGAGGCTGAACAGCGTGGACAACAGAGAGAGCAGGAGCCAGAGAGATTGCTCCGGGGGAAAGGAAAAGCCAACAGAGTGGCTAGGTGGTCCAAGAGTGGAGCCCTAGGCAGTATGTCTGTGGAGGGCTGTTCCAGTGGCCACCTATCTTCATTGGAGTGGGGGAGGCAGGGGCTTGGAGATATACAGCCAGGAGGTCCCAGACGGTACATATGAGAGAGACGGCTGCATATGGATAAGGGCCCTACAACCTGTGCAAGACGGTTTTGTAAAAAGGGACTGGAGGGCCAGTAGTCCTGACTGGAGGACTGGTCACAGGGGTTACACCTCTTACTGGCCAACATATCTGGACAGAAACCCAAAGGCGAAGCGCCCACAGGTATGATCTCTGGAGTTTACCCTAGCATCACACCAGAGGTACAGCTGGGACATAATGAGTGATCAGTTGAAAACCAGTTGGGGGTCCCCTGAGCTGTTACATGGGGATGAGCACATGATATTTCAGCAACAGGGCCAAATATTAGATGTATATGATCTATGCATGGATTGCTCTCTGTCCCAAACTGTTGTTCTGAGTTATTGCACAGGAAAGCCTCAAACAGCAAAGGGATCTTGTGGTGTTCATTAGCAAACCCATGATGATGTCCCCGAGAGAGGAAGGAACGTGGGCTGATCCACGTGGCACAAATGAGCTAACACGTCTGGCCTTGATTGCACCTTGGTTAAATGGAGGGCATCAAGTGCACCACGTGGAGCTAAGGGGAGGTATACTTTGTGTGTAGAAGGGAAAGCTGTGTGTGGATAGTGTGATGAGGACTGCCCTCCAGAAGGGATGGAGATTGAGGAACGTTCTCAGAAGAGAGAGGATTCACACAGAATTTGCAATTGTGACCAGAGGAAACCACACTGCTCTGCCGAGCTGAACACAGACACCAGCCCAGGGGAGGGGTCAGACATCAGCTCTGATTGGAAACACCCAGGGGATGGACAAGGTGTGCTGGGAGAAAAAGCACTTTTGAAATCCTTGACCAGAGCTGATGAGTGGAGTGGTGGAGTTATCGGGGCTGAAGAGGTTGGAGGAGGTAGGAGAGCCAGAAGGGGTCTCAGAGGCAGAGTTCAAAGTGCTGGAAACGAGACTGCAGGGATATCCAAAGGTGCTGCTGAGAGGAGTCCTATGAGGATTGGACGGAGCTATGTTGTAGGATCATGGGAGGAGACAGAAACCTGCAGCAGAGGGCCCCATAGGCAGCCACACTCTGAAGGAAACTCATCCCACCGAATAGAGCCAGGACCTGGGAAGGCAAGAAAACCAAAACTGGAGACATGGTATGCCCTATACTGGCAGGCAGTGCTACAGAGAGTTACAACAGGGGGAAGACCCTCCTAAGGGAACGTCACCTAACAGACGAGGTAACCACAAAGCTGATGAGCCTCCCAACAGGACAGGTGTCTTGCAGAAGGATGTCAGTTCTGATACAAACAATGCTGGAGAAGGTAAAGCACATATCCTATGTTTGTGTGCCCTGTTGTGGAAACCTTTTCACTGCCTTGAGCTGTAGCAGCCAAGCTCTGCAATGGACACAGTTGGTGAGTGGGAGGAGGGCGTAATCCTCACAGAGAACTGGCAACCTGATAACAAGCAGGCTTAATTGCTCCTAGAAGACACTCAGCAGTTCTCTGAGCTGAAATCAGGGAAACATCATAAACCTTATGCAGACTGTACATCCATCAGTTCAGAGGAGTACAAGCAGGTAGAAAATGATCTGCCTACCGTAATCACTTATCCTTGTAGCATGGACCTCTCAATTTGTTTTACAGAACATCAATATAAAGACGCTTTGTAGCTTTGTATGAAGGGTATACCAAATGTTTGCCATCTCTGCTGTCATTGCCGTGAGACCTCATAACAGTTTGCACCTGTGATGTAAAGGCATGCTGTGACCTGAACAGCTGTCAATGTGAGGATGAAATATTCTTTGGTAACCACTCGGGGAATGCTGAGTTTAAGCTCCTCTAGATATGAAAAGCTGAGTGGAAGCTAATTCTATCTCAGTTGTTCCTGAGGTCCTGACCTTCCATGCTTATGTTAAATGTCGCCCCTTTACGTTTGTACCTATGAATGTCTGTCCCGCTGGGGAACATCCACAATACCAATGAGATAATCTTGCATGCCTTACCATCTTTGGCCGCTACTACAGTTGCCTACCTAGGCAAATATAGAGGTGGACCTCAGTTCCCATCATTCATAGGGGACAGTGTAACCTATAATCACCTAGAACAATAAGGCCACTCCTGCCTGTACGCACCAGGGCGCAGGTAGGAGCGTGGCAATGTAAGAGAGGCTGTGTGCCCCCTTGTTTGTTTTTTCTCCAATGCTCTGCTAAGGGGTCAATAAGCAACTTGAATGATCTTTGTCTGTGTTCCACATAAGGTCTTTGATGATGGGGTCCATCATGTTCAGTGTACCATATTTGCTTAGACCTGGGAAAGAATATCCTATTGCTGTAAACAAGCATACCTGTGTGTGAAATAAAACCACAATTGATTTCACGTCCATTCTGTCTACAACTACAGGAACTAAAGTATGTGTGTGCGTGGCTGGTGATGAGTGTGTGGACTGCAATGGCCACACGTCTGTGCATGTTGTGACCTTGACAGGATGGTGGGACATCCACCGCCTGATCCCCCTTTACACAGCACATGCAACGTGTGTGTCCAATGTGTGTCCCTGTGGTCCCCTTTGTAGTGTGCACATGCATGTCGTGTCCCTAATCATATGAACTGCACCCAGGCCCGTCGCTGGTGCGTTTCCTCCACCTCCAGGTATTACTGCACAGATTCCAGCACATGCAATGTTTGACCTGCACAGTGTATTTTCACTGCCCCTTGGCTGCAGCAGTCCGGCTCACACACACACCCCTGTAGCGACAGGGGGATTGTTCCTGGGTTGCATGTTCAGTATTCTGAGCCATCACCGTGTCCCCCCCCCTACCCCCAACTTTGGGTGCATAGTTGTGCCCATCGCCCCTGCCAATAACAGTGATTACATGCCTGCCCCTCCCGAGGTATGCATGTGGCACAGGCAGACATGGGTGGCATGCATATGTCGGCTGTTACTTTCCGCTAACACATTGGGTTACACCATGCCACACCCTGTGACACGGATGTTCCCAGGCCCCCCTTACAATGCAATTTCCCATGCGCCTTCCCTCGTCCTTCGCCCCTACACACGTTTAGCCCCCATGACTGCATGTGGAGCCATTCCACTTATGTAACCCATGTCTACCTCCACTGCCGATCCAGGTCCACACACATATCCCATGCTTGCATCCATAGTGAGTGGGTAAGGGAAACACGTGACCATTGTGTCAAACAACAAATACAAACGTTTATTTCCAACGCACAAACCATTGGCAACATGCCACAGGTACCCTGCCCCATGTCTGCTGGTGGAACACAGCACAGCACAGGGCACATGTGGACATCACAGGTGCCATCAATGACGCCTGTGACACCCTTCTTCAGATGACCGTCTAAATGGCAGCTGCGCCACATCGGCGGACACCTGCTGAACAGCCCCCGTCAGACACTGTAGTGCGTGGAACACAAGACGGACGTCGCGCCTCACGTCATCCACTGCCACCAACACATCACCGGCCGTGGCCATGGCCTGTATGCTGGCATGTGCATGTGATATGTTGGTGGCCGTGGATGGCACGGTGACACGCCGACACCTGTCCCCTGCTGCCGCCTGCAGTGTCTGACGGGGCCCATAGTGACCTGTGCTGTGCTGTGTTCCCCCGCACCCTCCACCCAACCTGCTCCCCTCCCCAACCCCCCTCCCACCACCCTCGCCGCCCAAGCAATTACCCCCACCCTCACATGTTCAACATTTCCCCCCCCTGACCCCCCCTCCCCCGCATCCCCCCTCCACCCAGCATCATCCCCCTCGGGGAGGAACTGGAGGGGCTCATCCTCCTCTTCCTTCTCTTCCTCCTCCACCTCCGTCTCTTGCTCTGCCACCTCCTTGTCCTCCACCTCCTCCTCCTCCTCCGCCTCCACTGTCTCTTGCTCCTCCACCTCCTCGTCGTCGTCCTCCTCCTCCTCTGCCTCCTCCATATCTTGCTCCTCCTCCTCCTCTTCACCCTCCTCCTCCGTCTCCGTCTCCGCTCCTTCCTCCGACTCCATCTCCCCCTCCACCACTACCACCTCCCTCTCCCTTGCACGGCGGGTGGTGGGCCGCCGAAGTGCGTAGGCAGAGGTGTTTTGGTCTGCGCTGCTGTCCTCTCCCTCTGTAAAAGATGACATACATTACGACACGTCCATGTGTCTCACATAACACATGTACATATGCAGGCAACACACAGGCTGGTGGGTCAATGGGACATTTGAAACTGGGAGTCATCCCTGGCAATACTCACCATCATGGCGTGGCTCCGCCCCCCTGCTGAAGCGGGCAAGGAACTCAGGGTGGAACTGCCGGAGTTCCCGCCCCTTCTTCCTCAGGTCCTCCACCTGTGGATATGCAAACATAGGTTGGGTTCATCACTTCCCAGTTTCCACAGGTGGTTGGACAACATAGACAAACCCCTGTGTGGGCAGCATCTTCCTGCTCCCTCTCCCCTGCTGTCTGTTTTGCATATACAGCATAGTTACACACCTGTAACAGTTGGTCACTGGGAAATGTGTGAATAGGGCTGCACATGTGTGTTGAAGCGGTAACAATGGGGCCTGTCTGGGGTCGACAAGCAGCGTCATATAGGACACCAGCTAGCAGCATTGCACAGCACCTACATGCTGCCACCCCCCATATCACCACCTCCAGACAACACATTGGTGAAATGGTGGGAGAGACAGAGGCAGACAGAGGGGGAGAGAGAGGGGGAGTGAGGGAGAGTGGGAGGGACAGGGAGGATGAGAGAGGGTGACACATCCCCTAGAGGCAATGTTGTATTTGTGCGGAACAACCCCTTAGTTTCCGTGACATCAGCTGGTACAGGTGTGTAGGTATGCGGTTCCAAGAACAGAGAAGGACATAGTTCCTACTGGTGGGGGCCCCTAGTCGCAGATGCCAGGGAAGTGTCCCCGGAGTGGTGGGGCCCTGTGGAGGGGTTCCACTACCTACCATGGATATCTACCATCCCCTATGGGGGGCACCTCAGAGTCGGGGATGTATGGGATAGGTGTTGTACTGCGGCCTGATCAAACATAGCATCCCTGTGTGTGCCTCCACCAGAGCAGTAATGGCCCGTGAAGGTGTGAGCTGAGCACCATGTAACTGCTCGTCAGCTGTCGTTCACACAGACAGGATGGCGTGGAGCCCTGGAGGCTGCCATGGCTCTCACATTGTGAGTGGTGACATGGACATGCACAGCGGATGGTGTGCCATGATAGAGGTATGTGAGACACTTTACAAAACAATAGGAGACATCTCTTTGTGAAACTGCTGTACTCACATGGGATGGATCCGAGTGTGGGGATAGCTGAGGGGACCCTATGTGTTGCTGGGTCCCCTGCAAATAGAGAGCCACGGCTCTCCCACATTTCACAGTATAATGTTCCTTCCCTGCATCTGGGGCATGGGGCTATGGGACGGATAAAGATAGATGATGCTGCTTGCCAAATGAATGTACACAACCACCATAGGCATGACATATGTCTGTGTCCGTAGGGGGACCATATCATGCTGGGTCCCTGGGTAGGGTGGACCTGCCACTACAGCTTGCACCTCACTGATACGCCCTGATGACGTGATTGCACTGATGTGTAGCACCATCAAGGACAGAAACATTATGGACGTAGTGTCCAGGGCCTCTGACAGGCCCTGCATAGCTTGGCCCACAACAAGATTGCGGCCCCATGCCACTGAGGGTGGTTCCAGGGGAGGGGTCAGTAGGGGCAGGCACTCCACAACGCACGGTTTGAGTGGATGGGAGGCACCTGTTTGTCCATCAATGGGTGGTGATGGTGCAGCAATGGCATTGCAATGTTCTCTGACTGACCTCATTTGTATAACAGTGTGTGAGAGGTGACGTTGTTAACACAGCACTGCGTCGTGTGGGACAGCACGGTGTTTTACGCCCATTTGTGGACACCAGCTGGATACTCCCTCCCACCTGAACGCATGGGCACGCCTTGTGGCCGGTTTCATGGGCGCAAAACAGCCATGTCACACATCCAGGGTGAGGGGGGGGGGCATAAAGCATTCAGCCATCCCTAACCAGGTCCAGGGAATTACAGACTGTGTGTTTGGATGCCATACTGTCCCCTCCCCCTGCGACAGTGGGTCTGTGACAGAGAAAATGTCCCTGCAGGGGACCTGTGACAGACCTGGGTGCAGAGGGTACCACACCTAGTGTTTGCAGCATGGGGCTATGTGGATCATGTTGTCTCTGTACCCCTGGGGCTTGCATAGTGTCCTGGCAATCCACAAAATGTCAGAGGGGACATATATCGGGTCATGCCCCCAGCTGCGGAGAGGGCACCCCTCGCATGTCATCCATGAGCCGGAATGAGGGAACCTAACTGTGTACCTGTGGCATGTGACACACCTATAGAGCGGTCTATATCTGCGGTTCCGTAGAGTTACGATGATCTGGTGGGGTGGTACATGTGTAGGGTCCATGTGTGCCGGAGCACAGCACTACTCATTCTGTCTGAACGATATTTGACATTGCCATGGAGATAGACCGCCAGGAGATGGGTATGTTGCTCTCTGTCAACCGTCCACAGTTTACGGGCCTTGCTGCAATATGACAGAGAGGCTGTGACACCTCATTTCGTCACCTAGGACATGGCTACCTGATTGTCTGTGTGAACTACTCGTGTGTTGCCCTATCAGGGCGGGTTGAATGTCTGGGGGACAGGCTCATTGCTCCGTGCCCCCAAATGTCTGTGCTGGGATGACTCCCCTGGACCTCCAGGTGGCTGTGGGTGAGGTGTTCAGTAGATGAGCACCCCACCCCACCTTGACAGCATCTGTTGTGATGGTGGGCAGAGGTGGCATTTGCGGGACAGGTGACACCTCCCAACTTTCTTGTGCTTAACACCCCCAGTCCAGGGGCCAAGTGGGGTGGTCTGTAAACACTCTCCAATCAGAGTGACAGCCTGTTGCATGCGTCTACTGGGAGGGGCGGGAGCGTTGGGCTGCTCCCAGTGCAGACGTGCATTGGGGGACACATGCAACGTAGCTGCCATGTGCCCCAGTTGCTGGAGCATCTCTCGGTCCGAGAGGCGGGTTGCTTGTAGTGCCCAGGATCACAGTTGCACAATGCAAGGATAGCGAGGCTGCAGCAGATGGGTGGTTGTCAGTCTTCTACCTTCCCGTGCTCATCTGACCTCCAGCGTTTGGTTGCGAGTCTGGAGGGATGCCCTGCGATCTCTGAGACGGCATACATCTTGCCATACACGTGGTGTGTGAGAGGGAGAGTGGACCGGTCCTCAGTCTTTGACTCTGTCCAGATGGGCCACTCGTCCAGGTGTGGTTATACACATATCTCCCTTGTACGGGGAGGGGCAGCTCCCCCAGCCATGCACCTTGTGCATACTCTGGGTGCTGCGGCCGGGCCCAGGGGGTGGGCTTTGTAGTGATAGTGCCCTCCCTGAAAGCGGAAACCCAGTAAACTTATGGGGTATTTGGTGGCTGTGCACATGGGTGTAGGCATCCTTGTGAACTGTGGATGGGGGCCAGTCCGGGCTGTGGGGGTATGGGGATACGTTTCCTATTTCATGGCATGTGTACATCTCTATGAAGCATAACCTGCCCAGTTCTGTGGGATCTCAGATGTGTCTGTGCCCTCCTGTTGTCTTAGTTATGTGGAGATAGGGGCTGTGAAACACAGGACCCTGTTGTGGAGGTGTTCCCACTTGTACCCCTCCTGAACTAGGTAACGCTTTACCTCTGGGACCATTTGGGGTGCGTTTGTGGGAACTGACCTTCCGTTCTGTTGTGGGGAGGGGAGGCTTTGGGAAAGAGGCCTGTGGCACCTCCTATGATGAACATAGTCTAGGGTTCCGATTGTCTATCCCACCATCCATGCATGCGGTGACATAGACCTCATGGGATTGTCGACATATGTTTTACGTGGATGGCCGGGGGGGGGGGGGGCATGTACCTTATCAAGGACCCCGAGGCCCTGTGGAGGCTGACGCTGCTGTGTCGGCTACAGCTGGGTGGCTTGCAAATTTGGTGGCTCCGTAGATTAGTGACCCTTTTTATCAGATTGGGCAGAGGGTGGTCCATGCTGGGCATATGACTGCTAGCATCCGTTGGTTCTGGGCAGGGAGGTGTCTTTGTCGGCTTTCCCCTTTGCAGTATTGCAGATCTTGGACAGCCTGTTCAGGGTGGGCCTGTCAGCATCCACTTCTTTGGATGTTTGCTGCCACCATGTCCCTGACAGGTTGCAATGAGTACAGGGGGTGTAGCACAGTTTATCCTGTATACAGTGTTCCAGTTCGGCGGATGCCAGCCAGGCACGTGTCCATGACACAATGGCAATGGCGAAGACTCAGCCTGTGCGCTCACACCGGTCCAATGGTACCCTGTTGGCAACATTTGGCTTTGTCTGAGCATGCCTGACAGGTGCTACATATACCCTTCCTCTGTCATACGGGAGGGGCAGACGTAGGAGTTATAGATGTAGTGCGAACTCCATCAGAACCGTACCCATGTACATGATTTTGGACAATATCCTGGCTGACAGCAGGGATGCATGGCAGGCACGGCAACCCAAGGCATCTACGTTCGTGTGCCCCTGCCAGAAGGGTTGACAGCATGTCATCTGTGACAGTATATTCTCATCATAGCGTACCCCACCACAATAGAGTGCTGAGGGGGCTATGTTGTTTGGGAGGCTGGTGACGCAGGTCTCAGGGTAGATATTATCCTGCTAGTGGCCATATGGGGAGGTTTTGAGAGGTATATCCCATCCTTTTCAGTAGAGTATCCATTACGTTCTGATGTCCTGGCAGGGTTGACGCCACCCTTGGCGTCCGGGGATATTGGTGATTGTCTGGATCTTGTGGCCTGTGCTCTGATTGACCCAGTACAAGCATTGTGGAACTTGTGTCTCTTGGGGAAACTGCTAGGTACATATGACCTAGATTGGCCACTGTTGGAAACAGAATACTGGGCTTGATGGACCTTGGTCTGACCCAGTATGGCATATCTTATGTTCTTATGTTCTTATGATTCAGTTGCCACTGGACCGGTGTGGACCCTGACTACATGTCTGTGCATATCCTGGTGGGACATATCCTCAGGCGATGGCAATCGACTCATGGGACATGCAGGCCCCTCCTGGAGACTTACATTAGTACCCTCGGAGCTGTCACAGTCACCAGGCCCCTCAGAGGATTGAACATATATTGTCACTGGGCGCTCAGGCTTAGTGCGGTTCTGGTACTGAGGAGCGTGGGTACATGGGTGACCTGGTACCAGTGTGCCACAGACTGCACCCATCCGCACTGATGGTCCGTTTGCCCATGCTGTGACCCGAATCTGTGTGGGTTCCGGTGACACAATGTGTGTGGTCTGGGGTGGTAACGAGAACCTTGATGCCCCAGGATAGCCGCAGGACATCGTTTGGTGGCCAGCATCCTCTGGTCCAGTGACACTGGCTATGCCTGTGTAGTGGTACCAGCCACAGCCAGTACCCAGGAGCATGGCCCAAGGGGGTTCAGATGGGGTTACGGCCTCCAGACCTTGCTGTGGCCACAAAATGGCCTGTGGAGACTGGGGATCCCTCCAGGGATTTTTGGCCATAGTGCGTTCCTCAGGGGCAACGCCATGGCATCCCAATGATTGGAGGGGTAGGACCCTCTCAGGACTGGCCAGCTGTTGGTTTGGCTACATGGGATCCACAGGGGGGAGGTCACTTCCCTGGTGACATGGCTGCCACCACAGCCACGTCAGTGTGGTCGTGGGTGTTGAGCTTGGCTGCTCAGTTTGGCCAACCACTCTTGTATGCCATCCCACATGTCAGACACTCAGACATGGAGTGAGTGGGCCCTAGGCATTCGGGACAGCAAACATGGTTGTCAGTGACAGAGGAGCTAATGGGACATTTTGCACATGTCTTCAGACACATGGATTGATTTTCCATGATGACAGTGGAATTACGGCCTATGCACAAATCGAGGGGCGACGTGCAAAGGACGTTTTCACTCTTATCCTGGTATTTTGTTTGGGTGAGGTCAACACAGCTCCTAGGGATGGGAGTTAACATACACCAGTGTTACCGGTAGGGAAGATGTCGGCAGGCGCAGACACAGGAGTGGCAATACCATTGAGGTGTTTTGCGCTCACCGGAAAAATGACCTGCTGGTTTGGCATAACATGATGAACTGGGGAGCAGAATTTGGGAGAGGCATCAGGGCAGCACACAGGCGCTGTGTGATGCTCCCATATGCTTCCCCATAGGCCGCTGGGGAGCGGTCACACACAGGCTGCAACAGGGCAGACAATACCGACATGTGACAACTAATCCCTGCTTGTTTCCGGTGATTAGCTGTCCCCAGTGCCACCTGCATGCATAGCTGTGGGTCCGGGCATGTGTGCAGTGACAACTATGTGCTTTGGGCGTGGCACCCTGAACACAGCAGTCCATTCCCCTGTGGCCCCCTTGACTGACATGGCATAGCTCTACCACGTTATGGTTGTCAAACATGATGTCCAGCCTCCCCCCCCCCCCTAACCCTGTATGTGGTATGTTTTACACATTTGTGGTGACATTATCTAGACATGTCATCCAACACCCATTGGCAAAATGTTATCCCAGCACACATGGGTGATGTGACCATACATGGGATGTTCGGTGTGTGGCCCTATGCACCTTACCAGGGGCCACATCCATGACATGTGGCTTTCTACAAGTCCATGGATAGCAATGTTTGACACACTACAGGCGCTGTGTGACCTGTCTGTCGTGGGGATAATGGTAGGTATGTCTGACCTATTTGGCCACTGTTGCACGCAGCATACTGCTCTTGGTGGACGTGCATCTTTCACATTTATGCCTATCGGATGTTGTTATGTTCCTCTGACCTGGGCCCTCGTTGGTTATGGGAGGTGTGACTGCAAACACTACAGGGCAGGGGCCTTTGCATCGGGTATGACCTATTGCCACCTATGCTCATGTGTGGGTTTCAGTCTGTGGTGTGCAACATGAACAGGTGCATGTATCCTTCCAACAACATCTATGATATTCATCTGCAAACAGGTGTGTGCTGCCTGGGGGCTGGGCAGATGTGTGACCTGACTCAGCATGCATTGCTGGGGACATGTCTCTGTTACAGACCTTCGGAATTGGATCTCTTAGTCAATGTGGGTGAGGTTTTGTTTATGCACATCCACATCTGCATCTACCTGATCATCTGGGTACATCTACGGTGTGTGTGCCGAGCTGAGGACCCCATGGACTGTGCGAGATGTGCAACCTACCCACCATAGCCTAGGAACATATCTGACTGACATACCCTCCGTTACAGTCAGCTCTCGGGCCCCCTGGGTCTTGGGTGTCCTATAGCACCTCAGCAGCGAAATACAACATAGCAGCAGGGTGTTTCCACGGAAAGCATACTCAGGTATCAGGCCTCCTGGAGATGGGGAGAATGGGTTCAACAGCATAGGCACACTGCACCATATCACCAGGGTGAGTGAGGGCCCACTCTGATGGGCTCCCTGTACTCCTGGGGATAGGGGGGATGTCTTAAACAACATTGGCAAACAACCCCATATCTCCAGGGTGACTGAGGGCCCACTCTGATGGGCTCTCAGGGCTCCTGGGGATAGGGGGGTTGCCTTGAGCAACATTTGCACACAACCCCATTTCACCAGGGTGACTGAGGGCCCACTCTGATGGGCTCCCTGTACTCCTGGGGATAGGGGGGATGTATTAAACAACATTTGCACACAACCCCATATCTCCAGGGTGACTGAGGGCCCACTCTGATGGGCTCCCTGTACTCCTGGGGATAGGGGGGATGTCTTAAACAACATTGGCAAACAACCCCATATCTCCAGGGTGACTGAGGGCCCACTCTGATGGGCTCTCAGGGCTCCTGGGGATAGGGAGGTTGCCTTGAGCAACATTTGCACAGAACCCCATATCTCCAGGGTGATTGAGGACCCACTCTGATGGGCTCCCTGTAATCCTGGGGATAGGGGGGTTGTATTAAACAACATTGGCAAACGACCCCATAGCACCAGGGTGATTGAGGGCCCACTCTGATGGGCTCTCTTTACTCCTGGAGATAGGGGGGTTGTATTAAACAACATTGGCAAACGACCCCATAGCACCAGGGTGATTGAGGACCCACTCTGATGGGCTCCCTGTACTCCTGGGGATAGGGGGGATGTCTTAAACAACATTGGCAAACAACCCCATATCTCCAGGGTGACTGAGGGCCCACTCTGATGGGCTCTCAGGGCTCCTGGGGATAGGGGGGTTGCCTTAAACAGCATTTGCACACAACCCCATATCACCAGGGTGACTGAGGGTCCACTCTGATGGGCTCCCTGTACTCCTGGGGATAGAGGGGATGTATTCAACAATATTTGCACACAACCCCATATCTCCAGGGTGACTGAGGGCCCACTCTGATGGGCTCCCTGTACTCCTGGGGATAGGGGGATGTATTAAACAACATTTGCACACAACCCCATATCTCCAGGGTGACTGAGGGCCCACTCTGATGGGCTCCCTGTACTCCTGGGGATAGGGGGGTTGCCTTGAACAACATTGGCAAACAACCCCATATCTCCAGGGTGACTGAGGGCCCACTCTGATGGGCTCCCTGTACTCCTGGGGATAGGGGGGATGTATTAAACAACATTGGCAAATGACCCTATAGCACCAGGGTGAATGAGGGCCCACTCGGATGGGCTCTCTGTACTCCTGGGGATAGGGGGGATGTATTAAACAACATTGGCAAACAACCCCATATCACCAGGGTGACTGAGGGCCCACTCTGATGGGCTCTCTGTACTCCTGGGGATAGGGGGGTTGCCTTGAACAACATTGGCACACAACCCCATATCTCCAGGGTGACTGAGGGCCCACTCTGATGGGCTCTCTGTACTCCTGGGGATAGGGGGGATGTATTAAACAATATTGGCAAACGACCCCATAGCACCAGGGTGATTGAGGGCCCACTCTGATGGGCTCTCTGTACTCCTGGGGATAGGGGGGATGTATTAAACAACATTGGCAAACAACCCCATATCACCAGGGTGACTGAGGGCCCACTCTGATGGGCTCTCTGTACTCCTGGGGATAGGGGGGATGTATTAAACAACATTGGCAAACAACCCCATATCACCAGGGTGACTGAGGGCCCACTCTGATGGGCTCTCTGTACTCCTGGGGATAGGGGGGTTGCCTTGAACAACATTGGCACACAACCCCATAGCTCCAGGGTGGCTGACAGACCATGTGATGCACGTTTTACAACCCCTGAGGATTGCCCATATGTGTTACCCTGCAGAAGCAGATCCCGCCATCAGCACCTGATGTTTCCGGACCCTCCTTAGGCAGATCTATGGCCTAGCTGTGTTACAGTGTGTTGTAGCACATCAACAGCAGCAGATGCCATGACTCCAGGATGGCATCATGCCCTCTGTGACCACGTCCGTCAACACCTGGGTACATGGCAAACCACTCAGATGTGCTACATAAAGATTTCTGCATGTGGTTTCACCTGCTGCACTTTACTGATGTAGACTACCTACACACAGCAGCATGGACAGCTGCAATCAACCCTGTCTGTGTACATGGTTATTATGACCTGTGGCCATACACTTACCTCCCGTTGGTTTTCTGCCACACGATTGAAACGCCTTGTGATCCGCTCCCAGGCCCTCCGGACCTTCCCTGTGTCCCTTCCCCTGGAGGCCCCAGGGAACAGCTTGTGCAGCTTTGGCCCAATCAATGATGCCAGGTGGCGCAGCTCGCGGCGGCTGAATGCGGGCTTCCTAGTTCGGGACGCCATTTTCCTGTCTGCACGTGTAGACGTGGCGACGCACGCGACACAACTTCCGCTTTTGCGCATAGCGGCTCGCGCACATGCGCGCCGCATGGCTACGCGACAGAGATAGGCGCCCTATTGCGTTCCGCATGGCTGCGTGGCAGGAATTTGCACATTGAAAATGCACGCATCTTTCTGCCGCACTGGTTAGGGTATCGACAACAGTATGTCTACTGATCTCTGCAGCCACACATAGCACCGATGTGTCTCTCATGTACAAAAGAACACTTACATTATTATGGATTATTATTGTTTACACAGTGTGGTCTTGAACCTCTGGACACATATCCACTGATTGCTAGTGCATTGTTTGATGAGGTGTGCTATGTGTGTCACATAGCAGGTACTGCCAGGACACTTATAACAAGGGGTGCTGACAAACCATCAGCGTCGGCAATCAGACACCCTGGTGATATGGGGTTCTGTGTGCCACTTGAGTATGTTCAGTGGTGCATCTCCATGTGTGCCCTGCAATGATGTGGAGGTTGCCATAGGGGGTGGGGAAGCACCATATTTGAACATTGCACATGCACAATAGGTTGCGTGCTGACCATTATGAGGTGATGTAGGTCGGCATGCCACCTTACTGCACGTTATCCTTTACTATGTGTGCTGGCATACAATCTTGGTGGCAGAGGTGTAGCACAATGGTTGATACATGGACTGTTAAACCAGGGGTCATGGGTTCAATTCTCCAGTGGGGCTCTGGATTACGTGTCTCAGGCAGCACACATTATTATACAGCAGTGCCAACTTAGGCATAGTGCTTTTAATGTACATTGGCACTGCATGCGGCATATATCTTCTTACGTTGCAACAGTGTTACCTGCGGCAGTCTCCTTTCTACATTACATATGTACTGCCAGGAGCAACACCCTTACAGTGCTATAAACGTCATGTGCAGTGAAGCATTGTTCCTAATGTATCAACGCACCCCTGATAACCGCAGCACACAGTCTGCAGGATTGCCTCTTTAGCCAGCCAGGCATCTGTTCTCAGCTATAGAGTTGTGTCCCACAGCTTACCTCGCTGCCTGTGAAGCCAGAAGATGTGTGTTTCCGTCCACAGTGGGGTTATTTGTGGGTGCAGCCAATGACCGGTGTTTTAATGGAAATTAGTGGTGGCAGCTCTAGGACCCCTCACAGTGCTGTAAGCCTCAGGTGCCCCATAAGCCACCTTATAGGGCAGCCTAGCGTTACAGCACTGTGATGGTTTCTCTGTTGGCAGTACTACATGACATTACACACATACTGCCCCAGGCAGCCCCCATGTACCCTGTAGAATAGTTATCTCCATGTTACAATGCCCTGTTCAATGTATGGTCAGTTTGTGCAAAGTAAACAGCACTGATGCTGACTAGCACAGTATATTCAGCAATGTGCCTATCTAAAAATGTTTGCTGGGTAACCGCACTAGGGATTTGAACCACCAATCTGTCACTTCACAGGCATTGCATTCACCACTGGGCTACAGCTCTATATGTGTGAGGAGAGGTCTGGCTGGCTACAATATGACGTCTGCAGACTGTGTGTTGCGCTTAACAGGGTAGGGGTACTCCACTCGCACCCATGATGCACTGCACATGCAAAGCAGCAGTCTACAGATTTTCCGAGGATGGGGTGTGCACCCCCACAGCACCTAGGCCTAGTGGTGGGTACAGACCTTCTGTGTTGCTGCTACAGAGTGGCTACAGACCGTCTCAGTGTGGGGGGCCTGTGCTCACCCTGAGGGTGAGGTGGGGTGGGGCGCACATCACCTGTCCTGGCTGAGATGGCCTATACTTCAGGTCCCATTTGTGCCGATGTTTGATAGGTTGTTCCATCAGACACACCTACGGTACACCTCTGTCCATCTATATATCCCAGTCACATCTGGGCCTTGTGGACTACGATGCCCATGGAATAGTGCATATCCTGTGTGAGTGCCATGACCACATGATATATGTGCATTGTATGTGTGAGAAAAGGAGCTGTATGGACACCTAGGCAGAGTGTGTCAGCCCACCGAACCTGCCCTCTGGAACCCAGGATCCCCCAACAACAGATCCACATTCTATATCCCTGCAATGGTGGCAGCAGCAGACAGGGCCATCAACCTCAGTCCAGCTGCGGTAGGAGGAACCGACAGAGCACCTTCTACAGTTCTGTACGCATCCATACTTCAAGCGCAGACAGACGCTAGGCCTTGAAACGCCCCACGCCACACCACCATCTGACATTTTCCAGCAGCGAGCACAGTGAGTCCCCAGCTGCTGAACCCTGCAAGGTGTTCCAGTCATACACACGCTAACTGCAGACAGTCCGCTAGCCAGTCCATTGTGCATGCTACCGCAAGACATGTGTGCACCCATAACTGGGATGTGAGCACACTCACCAGGCAGTTAACTCAGTGATTGGGCCCCAGAACTACAGAACCCATATACATCACATGAGAGACCTACTATATGCCACAATGGCGGAACCTAGCCATGCCGTGGTCACTGCTCAGTCAGGGTGAGAGTGACCTCCCAGCAGGACATGCTGTGGACACCATGTCTGTGCAGGTGGTGGCCAGGCACTACAATGTCCCAGCCATTGCCCTATGCCCTGTGCAGATGCATCCTGCTCATGCCACCCTGTCTGGGCTATACCCACAGTGCCTTGCTCGTCATTATGCACATTGGCAGGCCAATAATGGCAACAGTGCTATCAGCTTGGGCTGCGGAGGGTTTTGTCAACCACCATACACTGGATAGACAGACCCCCCCCCCCCACACCTATGGCAGCATTGAGCAGCTGTAGAGGTATTTGGCAGCCCTGGCAACAGCGCCAGTACTGGGCACAGTGCAGGCATGGCTATGTTAGGCAGAACTGTTGAAGTCATTCTCCAGGGTGGTGGACTCTGTCAGACACATGACCTTTCGCACATTCCACAGACATCAGAGAGGTTGGTATGATACAGCTCGATGAGCTGATTGTGCTTAACTTTGGCATTTCTATCTGCCAGGAATCATAGCAGCCTTTTGATATCTGTGTACCGTATACCCGTGTTTAGTGTGGCATTGCTAATGTATGCACATGCTAGTATTGGGAGATGCACACAGGGCCCAAAATCCTGCCTCTGCATTTGACTTTGGATGATGGGGCCTGCAGGTGCAGGTGTTTCTGCCCCTGTTGCCCACTGCTTTAGGGCAGAGGTTCCCAACTACAGTCCTGGTGGGCCAAACACTGTTCGGGTTTTCATGATGTCCCTGATGAATATGCCTATGATACCTCTGCATACCATGGGGCCGGTACCTGGAATTGCAGCACAGGCATCTTTTTTGGAGACTGCATCCAACCTGAGGGATTTTTTAGCCTCCAGGACTGCATTTGGGGGACTCTGCTCTGTGTGTTGCGCATGTTTCTGGTGTGTGTGCTCTTTAGGGTAACAAAAGAGGTGTTTGAACCATGCTTATATTCTCTGCAATAACGGTTTGTCTTCACTATCACGTTGTCGTTGTGGGTATTATATGGGGACTGGGTTGGCAGGAGCACCAGCTGGGCTTTGAACTGGTGACCTTCTGCTCCTGAACATGCTGGCTGTGTTCACTGCACCATGCTGTGGCCACAGGGACAATGTAGTACCTGGAGATACCATGGCTGTTTGTCAGACAGCACCTGTCTGTTGGGGTGCACTGCACCCACGTGAAGGGGGCTCAGCCACCGTCTGCTGTGGGCAGCTGCCACTGCCCCCCTCCACCACCGGTACCCCTCTGGCAACATGCTATTCTGCACCATTGCTGTTTACATTGCACAGGCATCTTCATTAGGGGCAGCATGGAACTTGACTGGTGTTTGGCCCTCCATGGCTGCCTTTGGGAGACTCTGCTCTAGGTACCGCTTTTTATGGTGTTGGTGTTCAATGGGGTAGAATATATGCATTTGAGGCATGTTTCCGTTCCCAGGAATACCTGGCAGTCTTTACTACCATGTTTTCTTCATGTGTAAAATAAGGGGATTGGGTTAGTAGCTGACACAGTTGGGATTTGAAGCTGTGACCTTCTGTTCTTGTACACACTGTCTGTGTGCACTGCGCCACTGTGTTGCCACAGAGAAGCTGCAATCCCTGGGGAGTCCATGACTGTACATCCGAAAGGGCCTGTTTGTTTCAGTGCACCCACCTTGACAGGGCTAGGCCATGGTCTGCTGTGGGCGCCAGCCACAGCCCCATCCACCAACAATACCCCTCTGCCACCATGCTGACATGCCCGTATATTGGAGACAGCATCACAGCTGAATGATATGTGGCCCCCAGGGCTGCCTTAAGGGGACTGTGGTATAGGTAATGCGCATGTATCTGGTGTCTGTGCTCTGTATGGTAAAATAGAGGTGTTTGCATCAGGGTTATGTTCTATCACGGTTTAGTTGTGGGGAAAATAAGGGGACTGGGTTGGCAGGAGCACCAGCTGGGATTTGAACCTCTGACCTACTGGCCCTATGGTACTGGCTGTGTCTGCTGCACCACACTGTGGCCACAGTGATGGTAGAGTCCCTGGGGATGGGAAACCTGGCCGATGGAGTCAGAAACCCTGCTCTGCACAGTTTCACTGTGGTAAAATATAGGCGTATTAACCATGCATATGTTCTCACCTATACAGTTTTGTCCTTACTATCACGGTTTAGTTGTGGGAAAAATATGTGGACAGGATTGGCAGTAGCCCCAGCTGGGCTTTGAACCTGTGCCCTTCTGTTCTTGCACACACTGTCTGTGTGCACTACACCACTGTGTTGCCACAGATGTGCTGCATTCCCTGGGGAGGCAATGACTGTACATCCAACAGAGCCTGTCTGTTGCGGTGGACGGTGCCAGCCTGCACAGGCCTAGGCCACTGTGTGCTGTGGCTTGCAGCTACTGGCCCCTCCACCACCTGTACCCTTCCACCAACATGCTGACATGTTCTTATCTTGGAAAAAGCATATGAATGGATTGAGTTGTGGCACTCCAGGATTGAATTTGGGGGACTCGGCTGTAGGTAATGCCCATTGGTATGGTTTGTGTGCAGTGTAGGGTAAAATATGGGTGTTTGCACCATGCTTATGTGCTCTGCAATACAGGGGTGTCCTGACTATCACTGTTTAGTGGTGGGTAAAACTATGGGGACTGGGTTGTCACGAGCCCCAGTTGGGATTTGAACCTGTGACCCTCTGGTCCTACAGGAACTGGTTGTGTCTGCTACACCACACTGTGGCCACAGAGACAGTGCAGTCCCTGGAGATAGATAGCCTTACCGAACGGCTCAGAAACCCTGCTCTGCACAATTTTACTGTGGACTCATTCAGCCTTGTATGGAGACAAAAGGGCAAATAAACCTCAAAACTGACCTCGAAAAAAGGGGAAAAAACACATAACCAAGCTGGGCAACAGTGATATCAATGGCCAACATTAAAAACACTCCCAGGTAAGCTCCAAAAACAAAAATGATTTTTGGAAGGGTCTACGCTCCGTAGACCCTTCCATAAATCATTCCTTTTTTTTGGAGCTTTCCTGGGAGTGTTTTTTATTGTTGGCCATTGATATCAATGTTGCCCAGCTGGATTATAATTTTTAAATATTTTGTTGTGGTCATTTACAATATTTATTTGCAATTTTGTTCTGTGCACATGTATCACACTGCTCACGTGTTTTAGGTTTCCCCGGTTTAGCTGTACATTGCTGACGGAGATGGTTTCTCTTCCCTTTAAATGCAGTCTACCGCGAGTAGTTTTTACTTGTAAATTCGGCCACGCTCCTGTGCGGGGAGCCTCTCCCCTCCCACTTTCCACCCACTGACCCCGTCTCTCCGCCCCTCGAGGGCCTTCCTCCGCCCTCCGTTCACCTTTCCCCGCCTCTATCGCACATCAGCGCACCGCAAACGTGCGCGTGTTCGTCGCACATGGGCGGGGCCCGTTAGTGTGACGCGCAAGCGTGCGGGGCACTTAAGAGCACTTAAGTGCATCATTTGCGAACGCTCAAGTGCGCCCCGCACAATTGCGCGGTTTAGTAAACATACCCCTAAGTATTTTATCTCATGCTTCACTGGGAGGGTGAAGTTCTGGACTTGATGTCTGATGGAGGGGTGAAGTTGGGGTTTCTTGAAGTAAATAGTACTTCAGTCTTTTTGAAATTGATGTACATATTCTTTGAGTGGAGCCATAGTTCTGCCTCGGAGAAGTAGGTTGCTAGGTTGTCGTAATTAGAGTCAGATATGTTAATTGGGGAGAACAACATGATGTCATCCGCATAAATATGGTAGTTTATATTGTGTCTTTTAAATATGGTGCATATCGGTTGCAGGTATAGGTTAAAATGGAGGGCAGGAAGTGCGGATCCCTGTAGTATTCCCTGTTCCTGTGGGAAATGTGATGATGCAACTTGATCAATTTGCACATATTTGTTAAAAGTGAACAATTTGATATACTTGAAGGAGTTTTGATTAGGTAATTGTACAATGGGAACATATTAGACTATATACCTCAGACATATAAGCCCTGAATAGCAGGGATGGAGGTCCCATTGGATGTCCATCCCTGCTATTCGGGCCTTCTTCCGTCCCTGACTAACTTCTCTGCACTTTGTACAGGGAGATTAGAAGGGGACAGGAAAGGGGCAGAGTGGAGGTGGTGTTAGGGCAGTCAGTGGGAGGTCAGTGGCCCCAGACATACAGGGCCGATTCTAATGTTGGCCCTGTATGTCCAGGGCTGCGGCCTGAATGGGGAACTTATTGCACCTCTGATGTGGAATACGTTCCCCTAGTCAGCGGCGGATGGCCAGCCTGGGGCGCAAAACAGGTGGAAGGGGACAGAAGGGATTCCCCTTGGGAGGCCAGATCAGGAGTTGGGCTGTGGGGAATGAACTGTTTGGTCTGGTAGCCGGGGATCATGGCTTTTGAATGGAGCCATGGTGCCATGGCAACGGGACGCCATGGCACCGCGGCTCCAATCAAAAGCCCTGACTGAGTTATCTGGGCAATGTCTATACATGCAGGCTGACCTGAATTGGGGTCCTAGCCTGCAAGTACAAGCCTTGATGCAATTCTGATCTCACAGGGCTAGATGTGCTCTGCGGGATCAGAATCCTGGATAACTCTGTGCGTCCGGTTTCAACCGGGCGCATAGAGGGCTGGCACATCCAACCCAGAATCGGGCCCATACTGTATAACAGATTTTAATAGCTTAAAGTGATAACATTTAGCATGCAAGCAGGACTACCCACAGGGACATAGAATAGAGCTGTTAGATTACACATAAAAGAGGCAAGCTGCTTTTTGTTTTAAAGGACAGCTGAGGAAGAACTGAGGACTTTGCTAAGTCTTTCTCATTTCCTTCAACGGGTATCAAAGCTCCAACTGAATTATGGCTGGGAAAAATCACGTTGCCAAAACTGTTGCCCTTATTACAGCTTTTGCCTCTGTCCGGATGGAAATTCCAATTCCAGTCAAGGGACTAGTTCTGTGTCCAAGATGTTTGAAAGCTGAAGCCCTTATGAAACAAGTAGAAAAGCTGAGAGAAGAGGTGGTGAGTCTGAGAAGCATCCATGACAGTGAGAAGTATATCCATGAGATGTTTGTTGAAGCATCCAAGCTTTCCAACAGAGGTGAAGACAGTATGCTCAGAAAGAAGAGGGTTGGACGTGGATCACCAGACCCTGCAAAATTGACAATCTAACTCCACCAGCCCTCAAATTGAAGAACTGGTATGCAGCCCTGGAAGTGGAGGAGGGAAAAACATCCCAGGAACAGGAATAGCCAGAGCTCAAGCACCCTAAAGCTGCAGAATCAGTGACCACAAGGAAGTGAAGGGTAGTGGTTGAGGAAAACTCCGTGATCTGACCATTATACCACGGCTCTTTAGGTCTCTGGTCCATCAAGCAGTGAGAGACAGGCAGAGAGAAATACAGAACACAATCACACACACAAGTGTTACATTCTTTGAGCTCAGAGGGAAGACAATAAACGGGTCTATGAACATGCATAATTCCACGCTTATTGAATTCAAAGTCCTCCTCCTAAAAAGCTCCTTTTTATTAGAGAAAAAGAGGAAGTAACAGTCATTTATTATAACCATGAAATAACACAAGGTGTCGCCAAAGTTCTTTTTACAGAGTAAGATCTGATTACAGTGTATTAGATGAAATTCACTCAATTATGACAAAATTGTTTATAATTGCAAAAGTTGCAAAAATTATGTTTTGTCAGCAGTGACTGTACAATGAACTATGGTTGCACAGTTCATAGCCTTTATGCTTAGTTAACACTGTTCCATCTATTTTAAAGACGGTTACACAGAACTCATGATCATGACATCCTATTCTATTAAGAGGAAGTAAGTGAAAAGTCAAACTTCTAAACACATTCTATATCAAGAAATTCATCCATCTTCAATTACATATTGGGGATTCTGGTATCCCTTTGTCCATGTCTACAGTCCTCCCTGTGATTCTAGAAAGAATCCTTACAAAAGAACAGTAGCTGAAACATGTCCAATTCCGGAATAATCTTCTACAATAGGCTTCATTTTGCAGATGTTCTTTCAAAGTCCTAGGCACATCTGGTCCATAGGTGAGCTCCATCTTATTCGTTGGAAGAAATCATTATACAAAATCATGTGACATTGTTTACCTTTGCTTAGCCTCAATAAAAATGTGTACAAAGAGCAAGACTTTACCAATTATTCTTGTAAGCACTACCTCATCCAGCAGTGGCCAACTGCTTCTCGTAGATCTAGCAATAATTCAGAGACACCAGTCATCACTCCAGATTCGTCAGCAGCATCCTTTCTCACCATGGGCTGTGCTATGCACATCTTAGATCAATCTTTTTCAGTGACCGTCCACCCAGGCTTCACTGCTGCGCATACATGAGTAGTTCCGCTGGAATCGCTGATCTTTATCAGGAGTCTCCATATCCAGTAGCATTTCATTCAGTCGTTTTCTTCCTCTTCGGCCCATTAGAGTCAGTGCATACAATATATAATTTGTAAAAATCCAATTCTCCACTACAGCATCTCTCTTGATGCCATACAATTGCAAACAAGCACAATTATTCATCCCTAACGACAGTCTTAAATTGTTGAACAGAATTATATTATCTATTGTTAATTACAATACCTCCATAGCTAGCACTAAATTATTACATAGCTAATCTGTAACATAGTTATTTTTTCATCTGCATTCCTAAACTTATTCTGTCTACTTGCCAAATCAAATGTTAGCCTGTGGTCTGATAGACACATTGCTCTTTCCTGTCAGGAACACAATTGTACATATTCATATCACTAATTATATTTGTGATGTATTCTCCAGCTTTAACAATATACAAGATATAGTCAATCTGGTTATTCAAGGGGTAACAACATTAAAACATAACTAGCAGTTTATGACAAATAATTTAAACTCATTTCATTTGTTTGTCAACAATTATTAGGAAGACTGTCTTATCTTAGGTGATGATTCAACTCACATTACTTTAAACATTATCACCGCATCCTGTACACACAAACACCCCAGTACCTCACTGGTCTTCTCCACTTCCATATCCCTACACGTAGTCTTCATTCTCTTCACATTAATCGACTTCACTTCCCCCCACCATCTCGTGCACACTTACAGTCTACCCGTCATTCTGCCTTTTTCTTCCTTGGTACAGCTCTGTGGAACTCTCTTCCCACTCCACTCCGTCTGGAAGATAACTACACCACTTTCAGGCCCCTACTTAAATCCCATCTGTTCACCTCAGCATATAACCTCCCAGCCACACCCAACTGACCTGGTTTATCTATTTTTGCACTTTTCTTTGTTTTTTTTGTTATTTTTTTCTAATACTACTTTCCCCACTAATCACAGCAGTTCACATTGCAACTAAAACTTGGTACAGCACATTAAACAGGAACATTGATAACTTGAAATTTTTCTTTGTAAGGCAATGAGGGTTAAGTGACTTATCCAAGGTCACAAGGAGTGCTAGTACTCTAGTCATTAGACTACTTCTCCATTCCATTCTAATTCACATAGACATCTAAGCTCACAAAGGAAGGAACATTTATATAAGGGTGTGTACATTCATAAACTATAAAACCTTTTTTAACACCAAATTTGAACCAACTAGAAATCAATTATCACTTCTTAATAACTTAACACTTTTATCTTTGTTACACTATTTTCAGAACAAAACAGCATAGTAGTATCAGCACATAGAGCTCCTCATGCAAGAAGCCTTAGACAAAATCAGTATTAATCAAGTGAGCAGATAACTGAAGAGCTCTAGAAAGAGCGAACACTCCAGCTAGTTGAGCATTAGCTAATAGCAAAGCAGCCAACTCTGCACAGAATCAACTCTTATAATTGCATCAATTTTCCTTACTCATTGTGCAAAGCAGAACCATCAGTACAGTGTGAGGTCAAACAGTAACAAGAAAAGAGCTGGAAGAAAACTGGTTTTTTTTCCAAGTGTAGAAGACACGAAAACTTAATGAGAGACATGTTATAGTACTAGAAAATCAGTAATTTGGATTGCAAAGACTACTGCTGCCAGCCCAGTGGCTTACGTCCAATGGAAAATCTCTGAGTGAGAACACAAACAGTAGCAATAGAAGAGGTAGGCATATTAAATCTAACTCAGTGATACTAATTTAAAAATATTCCACTAGCAGCAAGGCATTTGCTTCACACTTGCAATTAATAACATCAGTTCTGCAGAGGTCTTTCATAATAACTAAAACATACACAACATGAGAATTTAAGATCACTCCTCCAATCGACTCCTGCAGATTAGTTTAAAAGAGACTATGAAAAAAAACATCAGCATTTTTCTTCAGACATTGTTACTCATACATAATTTTCAACTAATCCACTATCACAAAAGAAAAAAAACAAAACATTATACATATATTCACCATACTGTTTTAATTACTTAATTCACTTGTTTGAATATAATTGTATCATTCACTTTTTCCCTTTAAGTAAACAAACTTGCTTGACTTAACTTGACTAGCAATTCAATTTTTTTCCAGTTAAGTTACTAACTTTTCTTTCCTTTAAAACACTTAATTTTTTTAAACCTTTATTACATCACACACTTATCAAATATCTAAATATATCAAAGCATGGAAGATCTTCCCGTTCATTCACATCAATTATAACTAGAAATACAAGTTGGAGAATATATCAATCATTTTTTCCCAAAGCATCCAGAGACATAAGAAACACCAAGGAGTAATGTTTCTAATAATATTTTTCAACATTTGCATTATTACACATAGAATGGAATCAGTAAATAAATTCTCATAACCCAAAATAAGTTTAGATCCAGACCTAAAAAACAAACTTATTTACTATACATACACAAGTAAGAGAAATAGTTAATCACATTTAGGGGTCTGTTTACTAAATCGCGTTAGTGCAGTTCGCGGTAGGAGCCGCGGTAGTGAAAGAAACCCCAAATAAGGACATGGGCGGTACATCGTTACCACTACCGCGCGTTAGCAAAATTAACGAGCGTTACCGGGCGCCGTGCCACGTTACTGCGCGTTAATCATAAGAAGATGTACAGACACAAAGCACTGAAACAGAGCTGTAGCACAATGGTTACGGTACTGACCGCTGTTACAGGCAGCATGGGTTCGAGCCCCCAGTGTGCCTAACACAGAAGGCTGTCTCAGGCATCACCCTGTACATTACAGAAGGAAAGAGGAGGCATGCTTTTCGTTACGCTGAGTATTGGTGTCAGAAAAACACCCTCGGAATGTGCCTAGCCACGTACGTGCGTAGCTACGCGCGTGCGTGGGTACGTGCTTGTTTACGTGCGTGGGTACGTGTGTTTTTACCAGTGTGGGCATCTTATATTACAGACTTTGTAGGGTGTCCTGCACCTATGCATTATGCTAACAGATGTACGTGTGATGGCCTATGGTTTATCAGAGCCTGTGAGCAGGTGCTGGTGTTTCACAGGGTTGGATTGGGCCAGTCACACCCATGATGCACTGCACATGCAAAGCAGCTGTCCACAGATACACACCATGGGGAATGCACCCCCACAGCACCTCAGCCTGGTAGGGGGTACCGACTGTGTGTTGTACTGGCACAGAGCAGCTACACACCGTCACATTGTGCGGGTACTGTGCTCACCCTGAGGGTGCAGTGAGGCGCCCAGCACTAGGTCCACAGCACCGGCCATGGCGCAGGTCCAAAGCAGTGTTACTGTGTGAGATAGGTAGTTTCTGCAGGAACACCTTGGACATCTCTGTCTGTTTCAGTCAGGTACAGCCCCCATGCACCACCACCACACCCCTCCCCCAGGGCTGAGGGAGGCAAACAGGGTCTCCTATCAAAAGATCCACAGTCTACCGTGCTGCAACGGTGGCAGTAGAGGGGAACATGAACCCTAGTCCTGCTGGGGAACAGACACCCCACAGGGCAGTCAATGCAGCTCTGTACACAGCCATAACACAATAGCAGACAGACATTAGGCCTGGATATGGTATGCTGCACCCCACCACTATCTGATATTCCCCTGGTGCAAGCCATCAGCCACTGCACCCTGCAAGCCACTCCATCACAACACCTACCAGCTGCAAACAGTCTGCTAGTGCCCAGTGGAGATGCCTGCACCCAGAACTGGGATGTCAGCATACACAACAAGCAGATACATCAGTGACTGGGCCCCAGAAAGAAACCCATATGTATCACATGAGAGAAATACTAGATAGCACTATGGGAGTGCCTAGCCATGCTGTGGTCACTGCACAGTCAGGGTGAGAGTGATCTCTCAGCAGGATATACTGAGGTCACCCTGTCTGTGTAGTTGGTGGCCGGGCACTACAATGTGCCTGTCACTGCCCTATGCCCTGTGCAGATGCACCCTGGCCAGGCCACCCTGTCCGGCCTATACCCATGGTACCTTGCTCCTCATTATGCACATTGGCAGCCCAATACTGGCAACAGTGCTGGCAGTGTGGGCTGTTGAAGGTGTTTGCAGCCACCACACACTGGATAGACAGACAGCCACCCCCACACCTATGCCAGCATTGTGCTACTATAGAGGTGGTCAGCAGCCATACCCACCACACCAGTCCTGGGCATAGTACAGGCATGGATATGGTACACAAGACTGTTGGGGGGTCACTCCCCAGGGTGGTGAACACTGTCAGAGACCAGACCTGCAGCACACACCGCAGACATCAGAATGATTGTTATGGTGGAGCTCAATGAGCAAAATGTGCTTAACGTAGGAATTGATATCTGCCAGTTATCAGAGGAAACGTTTGATAGCTGTGTACCATATACCCAGGTGTAGGGTGGCATTGCTAAGGTATGCAACTGCTAGTATTGGGAGATACAGGCAGGGCCCAATGTCTTGCCTCTCCAGCTGGCATTGGCCAATGGGGCCTGTGGGTGGGTGTGTGGCCCTGTTGGCTGCTGCTTTACGGCAGAGTTCCCCAACTCCAGTCCTGGTGTTCCACACACTGTTCGGGTTTTCATGCTGTCTCTCATAAATATGCATGAGCTACATCTGCATACCATGGGGGTGGTGCATAGCTATGCAGCACAGGCATCTTTATTAGAGGCAGCATGACACCGGAATGTTGTGGGGCCCTCCAGGACTGCATTTGCGGGACTCTGCTATAGGTAATGTGCCTGTTTCTGGTGTCTGTGTTTGGTGTGGTAAAATATAGGCCATGCGTATGTTCTCTGCACTACAGGAGTGTCTTTACTATCACTGTTTAGTGGTGGGTAAAACTATGGGGACTGGGTTGGCAGGAGCCCCAACTGGGATTTGAACCTGTGACCCTCTGGTCTTACAGGCACTGGCTGTGTCTGTTGCACCACACTGTGGCCACAGAGACAGTGCAGTCCCTGGAGTTAGTTAAACCGGCCTGACGAGTCAGAAACCCTGCTCTGCAACAGGTTTACTGTGGCCTCATTTACCTTGTATGCAGACAAAGGTGCACATAAACCGCAGAAATGACCTCACAAAAGGGGCACACACCCATAACCAAGCTGGGCAACAATGCTATCATTGGGAAACATTACACCACACACCCAGGACAGCTCCTTTACAATGTAATGCTCTTTGAAAGGGTCTGCGGAGCGTAGACCCTTCCACACATCATTTCCTTTTATTTTGGTGCTTTCCAGGGAGTGTTGTTCCTTGTTGCCCATTGCTATCACTGTTGCCCAGCTGAATTCTGCTTTTTAAAATGTTTCTTGTGGTCATTTTTAACGTTTTATGTGATATTTTGTTCTGTGCACATGTATCACACTGCTCACGTTTTGTGGGTTTCCCCGGTTTTCTGTACATTGCTGACGTAAATGGTTTCTCTTCCCTTTAATGCCTTTAACGACAGGTTTTCATTTGCGTTGGAAGTGAGCTCTGACACTCCGCGCGTTAGTATGAGGGGAGCCTCTCTCCGCCCACTCTCCGCCCATTGACCCCTTCTCTCCGCCCACTCTCCACCTTCTGCGCTGTTTTAACGCGCCGCGGAGCTTTACGATCGTTAACTACGTTAACGCGCGTAGTATGACGTTAACGGTCGTTAGCGCGTCGGTACGCGCGTTATACGGCACTTACGGTCGTTAACGTCATACTACGCGCGTTATTCACGTTTAGTAAACATAGCCCTTAGAGTTTTTTTTTTTAACGTCTCCAATAAGGCTTATGGTTAGTCTTACCACAGTTTCTCAAGACTTTCTTCCTGCTAATATTGCAGTCATGCCAAGCAGTTATCTTGCCGGAAACCTCTACATTATTACTGCAGTAAATATCAAAACTTTTATACTGCACAGCACACTTAAACACTAAAGTAGAGAAAACAAACTTCATACTGCAATTATGACATGAAAATCAGTCCTTCAAAACTTTGTTTGATTAATTCTATTTTACAGTCATACAGCAACGATATAAGTTTTTCCCTGTAAGCTTCCGTTTCTTTTATATTTACACTATCCATCCTAAACACTTGATTTTAAAATTTTCAAACACAGAGTCAGTGACTGGTATGAGATTTGCTTCAAAAGCCATTTCATACTGTAACTAACAGTTTCTCCTACTGAATTGTTCCAAGGGGGAATGGCAAACTGTGGTTACTGGCAGTCATCGAATGTTAACATAAGGGCGCTTCACCAAAACTTGCGCCTCATTTCATAATTAGGACTTCCATTCTCTGCCCTATATCACGAGCCTTCTCGCTCCACATATCTAACTGAGATCTCTAAGTAACCTTACCGGCTTTACTTTACAATCACAATATACACACAGATATCAGTCAATTGTTTAGTATACTCACTCAACCACTGCCTGTGTCCTTGAGACTTGTCTGCTGTTTCCAACTGCTGAAGGAACACAGAGATCTGAGTCCAGCACCAACTGAGGAAAACTCCGTGATCTGACCACAATACCACGGCTCTTTAGGTCTCTGGTCCATCAAGCAGTGAGAGACAGGCAGAGAGAAATACAGAACACAATCACACACACAAGTGTTACGTTCTTTGAGCTCAGAGGGAAGACAATAAACGGGTCTATGAACATGCATAATTCCACGCTTATTGAATTCAAAGTCCTCCTCCTAAAAAGCTCCTTTTTATTAGAGAAAAAGAGGAAGTAACAGTCATTTATTATGACCATGAAATAACACAAGGTGTCGCCAAAGTTCTTTTTACAGAGTAAGATCTGATTACAGTGTATTAGATGAAATTCACTCAATTATGACAAAATTGTTTATAATTGCAAAAGTTGCAAAAATTATGTTTTGTCAGCAGTGACTGTACAATGAACTATGGTTGCACAGTTCATAGCCTTTATGCTTAGTTAACACTGTTCCATCTATTTTAAAGACGGTTACACAGAACTCATGATCATGACATCCTATTCTATTAAGAGGAAGTAAGTGAAAAGTCAAACTTCTAAACACATTCTTTATCAAGAAATTCATCCATCTTCAATTACATATTGGGGATTCTGGTATCCCTTTATCTGTCCATGTCTACAGTGGTGACTCTCTTATGAGGGGTACTGAGATGTCCATCAGCTGACCACAACAGGACATGCTAGAGAGATAAAGTTTCTAGATGAAATAAATTATTGCTTCTTGGAGCCGCTGGTTCATGAACTGTCAAGAGGGGAAGCTATTTTGGACCTAGTCCTTAGTGGAACACAGGATCTGGTGCAAGAGGTAAGGATTTTGGGGCCACTTGGCAATAGTGATCATAGTATGATCGCATTTGATTTAATAAGTGGAAGAAAGATGGCAAATAAATCCACAGTACTATCTTTTAACTTTTAAAAGCCAGATGATGATAAATTAAGGAAAATAATTAAGAAAAACTAAAAGAAGCAGCTGCAAAGGTTAAAGATTTATATCAAGCATGAACATTGTTTAAAAGTACTATCTTGGAAACCCAGACCAGGTGTATTTAATGCTTTATGAAAAGTGGATGGAAGGCCAAAAAACTGCCAGCATGGTTTAAAGGCATCATCAAAAAGGTTGTTGTTGCCAAAAAAGCATCCTTCAGGAAATGGAAAAAGGAATCTGATGATGTACACTGGAAACAACAAAAGCATTGGCAAGTTAGATGCAAGACATTGATAAGGCAGGCAAAGAGAGAATTTGAAAAGAAGCTTGCCATGGGACCAAAACACATAATAAAACCTTTTTGAAGTACATTTGTAGCAAAACACCTGTGAGAGAGTTGGTCCATTGGATGATAGTGGGGTAAAAGGGGTGCTAAGGGAGGGCAAGGCCATAGCAGAGAGACTGAATGAATTCTTTGCTTTGGTCTTTACTGAAAAAGATGAAGGGAAGTTACCCATGTCTGGAATGGTATATAAAGGTAATGTAGCAGAAGAATTGAAAGAATATCAATAAGCTGGAAGGATGTATTACAACTGTTTCATAAACTGAAGAGTAGCAAATCACTTGGCCTGGATGGTATACATCCAAGGGTGTTGAAAGAACTGAAATATGAGACCTACTATTAGTAATCTCTGAACTCTCATTAACATCATCTGTAGCACCTGAGGATTGGAGAGTGGCCAATGCAACTCCAATATTTAAAAAGGGTTCCAGAGGTGATCCAGGAAACTACAAACTGATTAGCCTGGTCAGTACTGGGCAAAATGGTAGAAACCATTATAAAGAACAAAATTACTGAACATGTAGATAGCCATGGTTTGATAGGAGAAAGCTATAATGGATTTAGCTAAGGAAAGTCTTGTCTTGCTAAACTGTTATATTTTTTTGAAGGTATGAATAAATAGGTAGACAAAGGTGAGCTGGTTGATATAGTGGATCTAGATTTTCAGAAAGCCTTTCACAAGGTCCCTCAAGAGAGACTCGGCAAAATTAAAAAATTATGGGATAGGAGACAGTGTGGATCAGGAACTGACAGAGAGTAGAGCTAAATGGCCAGTTTTCTCAGTGGAGAAAGGTGAATATTGGAGTACCTCAGGGATCTGTGCTGGGACCACTGCTTTTTAATATATTAATGAATGACCTGGAAACAGTGAGATGATCAAATATGCAGATGACACAAAGTTATTCAAAGTTGTTAAAACACAAGAGGATTATGAAAAATTGCAAGAGGACCTTGAAAAATTGGAAGACTGGATGTTCAAAAGACAGATGAAATTTAATGTGGACAAGTGCAAAGTTATGTACCTAGGAAAGAACAACACTAAACTATGGTTATACAATGCAAGATACCACCTTAGAAACCATCACCCAGGAAAATGATTTAGGTGTCATCATGGATCATACGTTGAAACTCTCCATCCAATGTGCAGTGACAGCCAAGAAAGCAAATAGAAAGCTAGTAATCACAAGGAAAGGAATTGAGAAAAAAGCAAAGGATATTATAATGCCTCTGTATCATTCTCTAGTGTGACTGCACCTTGAATATTGTATGCAATTCTGGTCACGATATCTTAAAAAGGATATAACTGAATTAGAAAAGGTACAAAGAAGAGTGACAAAAATTGTATAGGGAATGGAAGGATACTACTATGAGGAGAGGATTAAAAGGTTGGACCTCTTCTACTTGGAAAAGAGATGACTGAGGGAGGATTTGATAGAAGTCTATAAATTAATGAATGGAGTGGAATGGGTAAACATAGATTGGTTGTTTACACCATCAAAAAGTAGAAAGACTAGGTGACATACAATGAAGCTACCGTGCAACCCATTTAAGACTAATAAGAGAAAATATTTTTTTACTCAATGCGTAATCAAACTCTGGAATTTGTTACCGGAAGATGTAGTAAAAGCTGTTAGTGTAGCTAGGTTTAAAAAAAGTTTGGACAAGTTCTTGGAGGAAAGTTCCATAAACCATCATTAAAGAGGACTGGCGAAATCTACTGCTTGCTCCAGGACAAACATTGAGGAATCTGTGTGCCTCTTTGGGAGCCTGCCATGAACTTGTGGCTTGGATTGACCACTGTTGGAAACAGGATACTGAGGTTGATGGACTTCGGTCTGACCCAGTAAGGCATTTCTTATATTTGTATGTTCTTATGTTTTAGCAAACCTTTTTTTAAGGAAAGTAAATAAATGTAAAAGGATAAGGAGGCTACTATGGTTCTCAAAAGAAGTAGATGAAAAGGTGAAGAAAAAGAGGATGACCTTTATTGAATACTAGAGATTAGAGAAAGAGGAAGACAAACATCAATATTTGGAAAAGCTAAGAGAAGCTAAGAACATAGTCAGGAAAGCAAAGATACAAATGGAATAATAAATAGCCAGTGCAGTAAAATGGGGGTATACAATGTTTTTCAGATGTTAGTGAGATGAAGAAGTGCAAAAGTGGTATTTTCATACTCAAGAGGTGAAGCAGGAGGGGGGGGGGTGGGATATGTAGAAGCGGAGGATAAAATGGAATGGCTGAACAAATATTTTTGTTCTGTGTTCACAATTGAAGGGCCAGGAGTAGGACTTCAGAAGACACCCACAAATAGGAACAGAAGTGAAAGGGATCTTGAATAATTTTCAGAAGATTGTATTTGTGAGGAGATAGCTAAACTAAAAGTGATGAGGCCAGATGGGATACATTAGAGAGTACCAAGGAACTTGGGGAAGTTCTGGAGGCTCCACTGTCTGACCTTTTCAATGCTTTTTTAAAAGTCAAGAGTAGTCTCAGAAGACTGGAGAAGGGCGTATGTGGTTACTTTACACAAAAGCGGAAGTAAGGATGAAGTTGGGAACTATCTGCCAGTTAGCCTGATCTCTGTGTTGAGTAAATTAATGGAAATACTGCTAAAACAGAGAATAATGAGGTTTTAGGAGTCCAATGGATTGCAGGATCTGAGGCAGCATCATTTTACTAGAGACTGCTCTTGTCTAACAAATCAAATTAATTTCTTTGACTCGGTGACCAGAGAATTGGACTGAGGGACAGTCCTAGATGTGGTGTAGGACTTAGTGCAGTCTTTGATACTGTTCCGTACAGGTGACTTATAAATAAATTGAGCACCCTAGGGATGGACGCTAAAGTGACTGAATGGGTTAGAAATTGATTGAGTGACAAAGGGTACAGGTATATGGAGCTCATTTGGAGATGATGGATGTTACCACTGGTGTGCTGTAGAGATCCATCCTTGGTCTGATTCTTTTTAACATTTTGGTTAGTGATATTGTGGAAGGCCTGTTGGGCAAGGTTTGCATCTTTGTGGATGATACCAAAATCTGCAATAGCGTAGACACCTAAGAAAGAATAGATAACATGAGGCGATATCTAGCAAAGCTCAAAGAATGGATGAGAATTTGACAGCTGAGATTTAATGCTAAAAATTCAGGATGATGCATTTGGGCTGCAAAAATCCAAGGAAGCAGTGAAGTACTTCTGTCCCTGAAAGAAGAACAGGACCTGAGCATGATTGTTTCTGATGATCTTAAGGTGGCTAAACAGGTAGAAAAGTTGATGGTGAAAGCCAGAAGGATTCTTGGGTGCATAGGGAGAGGAATGACCAGCAAGAAGAACAATGTGGTTGTGCTTCTGTGTAAGTCTTTGGTGAGACTTCATTTGCAAATCTGCAGACTACACTTTTAAAAAGATATAAACAGGATGGAGCCGGTGTAGAGGGTAGCTACCAAAATGGTCGATGGGTTTCATCATAAAGCATATGGGGACAGACTTAAAGATGTGCTGTATACTTGGGAGGAAAATCCGGAGAGGAGAGTTAAGACAGAGACATTTACATTCCTCCATGGCATGAATGCATGGGAGAAAATCCTCTTTCATTTTAAGGAAAGCTCTATAATGAGGGGGTATAGAAGGTGAAAAGGGATTGGCTCAGGAGGAAATATTTATGGAACGAGTGGTAGATGCATTGCATGGTATCCTATTGGAGGTAGTAGAGATAGTGACTATATCTGACTTCAAGAAAGCATGGGACAAACACAGAGGGTCTTTAAAGGAAAGAAAGGGGCTGTTGTAGTTGTTATGGAAGGGCAGACTGAATAGGCCGTAAGATCTCTATATGACGCCATGTTTCTATGTTTCCAAGTCCATACCTTCTCCAGGCATGGATAGGCATCAGAAAAGTGCTGGTTTTATCAGACAAATATCTGGAGGGTGTGGTGAAGGAGGTACCCTCCTGTTCCATAAATTTTCCATGCTGTGCACATATATAGGCCAATTAGTCTTTGTGCTCGCCTCTTCTTTCTCACTGATAGTAGGGTCCTCAGGACAGAGCAGCAGAGCAGAAAAGATGCATCGTTTAAAGGACTACAGATAACAAAAATGAGAGAAATCGAATGACTGGCCAAGATTTCTAACTAGTTAAATGCCAGGGCACCACTTCTTATTGTTCTCACAGGGCCTGATTTCTTTATCCCATAGGATACCAGTTTGTATAGCAGGCCCATTGCATTTTATGTCAGCTGTCACATAGTGGTTGACAGTAATATTGTTCACATAAAGATGCATATTTATAAATTGTGCCTTTTATCTAAGTTTGCATCCCTGTGTGCTTGTACAATTGCATTGCCTAAGAAGCACATCGAGAACCAGCTGTCTTGTGGATAGCTTGTCAGCATTACATGGAAGTTTTCCAAAGACACAGAGAGGCAAGGTAACTTTCTTCTAGAGTCTCTCACAGAGGCCTTTTGGCAAGGGTAGATTTGAACTGAATCCTAGGAACTCTGAATTATTTGCTAAAGCACAATGATTTCTTTCACCGCTTGCAACTGAAAGAAACGCTGCCAGTTACTATTATTTAATTAATTAATTAATTAATTAATGTCTTTTTTTTATACTGCGCTCTTGGGAATCAGCGCGGTTTACAGTCAACAACGTTTGTACAGTGCAGGCAGGACCTACACTGAACTTACAATGAACAGGTATAACAACTTGGGATTAACAAGGGAAACTCTGTACAGGCTGCGCAATCGGTCACAGGTGACCGGGCTTACTTACAACTATTTACAGGTTTGCTAACTATATACAAATTGGTCGCCCATCTTGCGGATGTCTCGTATTGCTCGGTGACCATTTGCGATATTCTGTGGCTGAATACACTTGGCGATATTCTGTGGCTTTATACACTTGGCATCTTTTACACGGTGGTATCATTACCAGATAATTCCTAGGTTATTTCTGTTATATACTGTAATCCACTTCGATCACAGACGTGCTGGAGAAGCAGAATATAGAACATTTAAAGAAATAAAATTATCGGACGGATAATGACTGCAGTCCATTCGTAGATGTTTTAGTGTCTCTTTTTTTTTTAAATTATTTATTTATGCAATTTTTAACAAAACAGCAAGAAACACAAACTTTCCTTGCAAGAATACAAAGTATACAAGAAACATGAAAAAGAAAGAAAAAGTAAAAGAAAATACATTTAAGTATGCTCTGTTATAATCCAAAATCCATAATTCGAGGGGGAGAAAAGAAAACATCAAACCAAAGCAGAGACTTTGGAAGAGTGTATCAACTAGCATTCATAACATCATGAAAACCAATATAGCTACAAAGGACCCAGGATACAAACCATTAGCGGGAAAACAACGATATTACACAATTACTCTGGCGAGGAAATAGCAGGCAGTCTAGCATTAATAAAAGCATTTAAATCACTAGGATCAGAGAAAATATATTTAACATCTTTAATAATTACTAGACACCTGCAAGGAAACCTGAGAAAAAAAGTTCCCCCAATTTTTAACACCCCTGCTTTATAAAGCAAAAACTGCTTTCTCCTCCTCTGGGTCTCCTTAACTAAATCTGGAAACATCAATACTTTAAAACCCAAAAAGGTTTCTAATCTTTTTTTAAAAAACATTTTTAGGGCAGGGCATTATAACTTGGGGATAACTATTTTATGGGGAAGGTGGGTTGAGTGGCTTGCCCAGGACCACAAGGAGCACCTGTGGAACTAGGGGCTCCAGTCCTTCCAGCCTAAGGTTTCTGTTCTCTAGTGGGACTTGAACCCCTGACCTTCTGGTCTGAGGTAACTTGCCCCAACCACTAGGCCACTCCTCCCTCCCACTTGTACTTTCAGAATAGAACCCACCTAAAGTGCATGCGGAAGTGCCCATGTACACTCAAACACTAAAATACCACGATTTTCATGCGTAAATGCCATGCAACTTTCCACAGCTCCTTATAAAATTACCTGCTGCGCCTCTTGGGTGTAATTTTACAGGAAGCCTTTTATGTGTATAAGATACAGTTTATACATGAAGGAAACTTTATGAAATGATCAACGTGCATACTTTTAGCGATCTAGAAGAAATCAGCTTTCACACAATCAATCTTCACTGGTATTTAAGCTTGTTTATTTATTTATTTATATTCTCTTATATACCGCGCTATTCTGCATCAGTGCGGTTTACATTGAACAAACTGAAATTACATTGAACAGGGTATTATAACTTGGAGATAACTATTTTACAGGGAACATGGGCTATGGAGGGTTAAGTGGCTTGCCCAAGGCCACAAGGAGCGTTCACAATACATTGTCTCCTTCATTGGTAATGAAAGACAAAAGCAAAAAAAAAATTGTCCATTAAACCAGAAAATTATTAGGTGGGAGCAGAAGCCAACTACAAATGGTAATTGTCCAACAGAGCATAAAATATCCTCTTCTAATTTCATGCCTGTTTGTTTGCAACACGTGTGAGTAGCCTAGTGGTTAAATCACCAGCATAGTACTCAAGTGACCAGGGTTATGTCCCACTCAATGTTCCTTCTAATTTTCTGTAGGCTGTGTGCGCATAAAATATCAGCTGTGTGCAGCTTTTGAATGAAGGTTAAATTTTTGTGCGCCACATAACGACACTCGGAGTTATATACTTTAAAATTTGACTACATGTCAGAATACAGTATGTACACCACATTGATTTTAATCAAATTAAATGAAAATAGACGATTACTAAATGAAGTGGGAAATTTCTAGTAATTACAATCATAACTTTTACATTAAGACGTCTGTGTTGTTTTCTATCAGAATCAGAGCCGTAATTTTTGTGCGCTCTGTTGTAAAGTATGTGCGCTCACTCGGCGAGGTGTGTGCGCGCGCACACGCGCACAGCTTAAAGGGAACAGTGGTCCCACTGGCACTCCTTGTGAGCCTGGGCAAGTTGCTTTACCCTCTCTTGTTTTAGAAGACAAGACCTGGCAATCTATCTCAGTCACATCTTGCCAAGAAAACCCAGGAGCTAATGGATGGCCAGGAGTCAATATTGACTTGACAGCACTTTAAAGAAAAAATGTAATATGATGATGAGTTGCACATTAATAAAGCCATTCAGCTTTAAAAGAATTTTTAACATTGACATGTAGCAAAAATAGTAAGATTAAAAAAAAAACATTCAAAAAATATAAAACAGCACAGGAGGGCAGACACAATTATTAGGAGGAGAAAAGGCAATGAAGTGTGCAAAGGACCAAACAGGAGAAAATAGTTCAGCCAATGAAAAGCAAAGAGAAATTTGTCTTCAGATACTGAAAGGGTGAAATGAAAAATCAAAGATGGAATTTAAAGGAGAATGTGACGCTTGTGAGAATGGTGACTGGCAGAAAACAGAAAACATAAATGCCTTTGCTTAGTATTTACAGAACAGTAGGTGATATGTTAAAGAAAGGGCACAGAGGTATAAATAATGAAATGATTGTAAAAGCATTTATAAAAGAGGAAATATAGGTAATAAAAGAGCATGAGAAGAAGTGGATAAGGTATTGGGATCTGAAGAGGAACACCGAATAACACTTGATAGAACTCAAGGACGTACTAATTGGATTCCTTAAGGCATCCATACCCAACTATGTCTCGTGTTTCTGGGTCACTGTAGTTTTCTTGCTGCTTGGCGCATATTGCCCACAGAGCAAGTTTTACCAAAGTTGACATACGGCGATTGATAAAAAGTGGTTCCCGCTATCGCCTCTCTACTGCAAAACCCCAAAGATGTCAGCAGTTCCATTAAATCTGATGTCAAAGTGCAGTGCATGTTATCACTCCAGGGCTTCCACAGTACGGTCAATTTGAGGACAGTAGTGGTGGGCATAGCAGCATGACTATTAGACCTCTATGCAGTAGGGGAAAGGATGTGGAGAAGTGACCAAGCGGAAATGGAGTGGAAAGCAGGCATGCCACTGCCTCAGCTTTGAGTCCATAGCTATTAAGGGTGTGTGCATCTGTTAGGGTGCATTGGATTTGTTAGGGCAGCTTAAAACGTGCTGTGCTGGTTAAACTGATGTAATACATGCTAGTAAACTTAGAAAGCATTAATTCAATAATTTCCCATTAGAACAAATGTGTGGACCTAACTCACATAAAACACTCAAATGGGGAAACATTTGTGAGAAAAAGGAAACTAACGGAAATCTTCTTGCCTGGGTTCACCCCTAGTTGCTATTGTCACACATGATCTCGCAGGCCCAGAACGCTGATAAACTTCAAAATCTCTCCTTCTTTCTCTTTCCCCTGCTGCCTCAGCATGGAGCAGTGTATAAAGCAGAAGCAGCTGAGACGAGGAGACTGAAGGGACAGCAGGGAATGGGCTAAGAGATGAGATGGAATAGGAGAGAGAGAGCAGGCTTCCTATCCAGGGACAACCCATCCACTAGGCGATCTAGGTGGCTGCCGCTTCCTCCTGCTGCTACTGATTCTGCTTGATGGGGGAGGCAAGCAGTGGTAGTATTTCCAAAAGCGGAGACATAAGCTGCCGCTTTTGGAAATACTGCTGCTGCCCACCTTCTCCCTCCCTAGACGGAATCGGCAGCAGCTGGGGAGGGAGCGGCGGTGGCAGCGATGGCAACAACTGGAGGGGGCAGGGGCAGCTGGGAGGGGGCAGTGTCAATGGGGGCGGAGCAGCATCAGCCGGGGGGGGGGGGAGGGGGTGCGAGACCGGGCTTTCTGCCTAGGTTGGCAGAAACCCTTGGGCCGGACCTGTTCCTATCTCATAAAAACCCAGAAGAATCCCAGTTACGAAGACAACAGCTCAAGAAGCAGTAACACGACTAAAATTAACAATACATGTTAGTGCCAATCAGCTAGAAAAGAGATTGGACCAAACACTGTACCCCTCCATCTACCTGACAACACCTTCTCCTATCCCAGGGCTGCTGCAAAGACATGAGGCACCCTTTGTGGACCTTATCCCTGGTGCCCTCCTGCTGGGGAGCTGGGACAGTGGCAATGCCTTTAAAATGACACTACAGTGCTTACCTTAACCTCTGGACTGTGGTGCCATGCCTGCTTCTGCCCTCTCCGATTTCACTTCCTGTTTAGCAATTCTGCTTCGTGTAGAGAGATTGCATTCATCCTTCTCCTGTCTTCTCAGATGTATCTCATACGCCCCCCATCACTTTATTTACTTTCTAGAACCTTCCTATAAAAATTCAAAGCAGGTCTGAAGGCCTAGTTTTTCGAACAAGCTTTCCACTACACAAACCTTTAGTTCTTCTCTCGAGGATTCTTGGCTTCCCTCATCCCTACTCTTTCCTTATGCTCTCCGGCTCTTTATTGTTGCCCCAGATCAGAATTATTATTGTGTTACTGCTTTCCTACCCTCTCATTCCTTACTCCTTTTGCTTTGTCAAGTAGTTTTCATTTTCCTTTTTAGTTTTTGTTAATTTGTTATCTCAGAGCTTCTCATAATAGCTTTGTAAACCTCTATGATAATGTCTTCTGTGAGCAGTATACCCAATCTTGTGAAATAAAGAAATAAAATAAATGAATATATTTTATAATCGATACAAATACTTCATGACCCATTCCAATCAGGCTGCCCCTTCTGCTTATCAAATTTGCAGATGACACAAAACTATTTAAAGTTGTTAAACACTATGCTACAACACTATGCTACAAAGACTCCAAGAAACAGGAGTAAGAGTCTTTGTAGCATAGTGTTGTGGTTAACGGAGTCAAAAGCAGCAGTGATATCTGTGAAGCATAGGACGAATCCTTCATGAATGTTGTCTATGCCCGTTACAATGGTGTCCATAAGTGATGCAATCAGAGTTTCTACACTGTGATTTTGCTTAAATAAATAAAATAAATGATACATTCTTAGGTTGGTTTGTGAACAGGATGGAGTCGGTGCAGAGGGTTGCTACTAAGATGATTAGTAGTCTTCATTATAAAGCATATGAGGACAGACTTAAGGATCTTAATATGTACACCTTAGAGGAAAGGCGGGATAGAGGTGATATGATTGAGATGTTTAAATACCTCCGTGGCATAAATGTTCAGGGAGAGAGCCTCTTTCAATTGAAAGCAAGTTCTGCGACGAGGGGACATGGGATGAGGGTGAAGGGAGATAGATTCAGGAGTGATATGCGGAAATATTTCTTTACGGAAAGAGTAGTGGATCCGTGGAATAGTCTCCCAGTGGAGGTGGTAGAGATGAGGACAGTAACTGAATTCAAAAAAGCATGGGACCAACACAGAGGATCTCTAAAGGTAAAAAGTGGACTGTTGTAGTTGTTGTTATGGAAGGACAGACTAGATGGGCCTTGTGGTCTTTTTCTGTCATCATGTTTCTATGTTTCTATGTTTCTATGTTACCTATCCCATCGTAATCAGCAAGTGAGAATCAAAAACAAACAGTTCAGACCTTTCATCTTACAACAATGTGCTCCACAAGGCTCAGCCCTCTCAACAGTACTTTTCAATATTTACATTCAGCCAATATGCAAAATCATAAAGCAATACAACATTCAGTACAGGATCTACGCTGATGATATCATGGTTTTCACCCCCATAAACATCAGACTACTCACAATTCACTGCTTGCCTTGAAACAATGACAACCTGGCTCAAAGGACAGAACCTATCCATAAACTTCAAAAAATCCGAATTGCTACATATTACAAGGAATACCTGGTTCTTGCCACCAGAAGCAATAAAGATCCTTGACTACACTCTATTGAACAAACAAGAAGATAAATATCTCGGAGTCACTTTCAACCAACAACTCAACTTCCAACCCCACTTAAAAGAACAACCAGAATAACTATCTTAAACTCAGAACAATACACAAACTCAAACCACTACTCAGCGACAGTGACTTTCAAACAGTATGCCAAGCCATAGTAACACCCATAAGAGATTATTGCAGCGTAACCTATAGAAAAGACTTTAAATAAAAAAATAAATAAAAAGGAAGTGAGATACCTGGGAGTCACACTTGATTACCAGCTCAATTTCATCAAGCATGTGAGCAACATAACTAAGGCCATATACAACAAGACCTCTCCTTCCCACAAGTGATTTCAGAACAGCAGTACAGGCAATGATCTTCCCACACCTAGACTTCTGCAATGCCTTACTAAAGGGTCTCCCAAAGCAAACAATTCACCGACTACAGCTAGCCCAAAATACAGCGGCTAGAGTAACAGCTCAATTACCAATTAAAGAGCACATTACACCAGTATTAAAGCTTCTCCACTGGCTCCCAATAGAGAGCAGAATAAAATTCAAGGTTATCCATATTATCTTTAAATCGCTCTAAGCAGATTCATCCACCTACCTCAAAACGCTGATGACACTTACCCCGGATAACAGACCAAGGAGAAGCAATAATAAAGAACTACTCTTAGTAGCAGCCAAATTTAAAAACTGCAAATCCACCACCTCCAAGAAAGCCTTCTCACTATACGCACCACAAATATGGAATTCTCTTCCTGAAAATTTAAGAACCACCAAGGATCCAATAGCCTTTATTTATTTATTTTATTTATAGATTGCTTATATACTGCACTTTCCATAGGTTCAAACACAGTTTACATATAACAATTTTATGAATGGTATAACAATAGGGATACCTGTTCGTATTACATAGAATATTTGTAACTATTTACAGAGAAGAGTTAACTATTTACATAAAATGGGAACATGTCCCTCACACTAACCGTGTGCAACTATCTACAGCTTTTAACTATTACGTAAAGATGTGAATGGGTTCCATAAGCACCTAAAAACATATTTATTTAACAAACATTTTGGTGAACTAATTACCTAGAGAGAAATCTCCCACAAAAAAGCCACTCCATAAAATCAAATTGGAAAAGATCTGCTTGTACTCAGACCACTAGTTGGATATTAGGATTTTATAATCACTGAGAACATTGATGCAATTTCATAAACAGTCATGAATGAACAACAGCAGTGGCTAAATAGAAGGTTTTTCCTCTCCCCGTATCATCCAAGTTAACTGTTCTTACATGTAAAATTGTTTAATCTTGTATAGTATAATTTTGTTAACCTCGTTTAATGTAAGTTTTTTTAGTTCTATGTAAACCACTTTGATTCACGAAAGGCGGTAACAAATACTTATAAATAAAATAAATAAAAGTGTGCCTAGGCAGAAACAGAACATAGGTCCATATGTTGCATTTATTTTATATAGGTGACGTGCCTTTATAGAAGTAGCTCCCTGAAATGTGGCACTCAAATTATTCCTATATGTGTCTATTTTATTAAATATGCACATAATAGAAACATGTTGGCAGAAAAAGACCACATGGCCTGTCTAGTCTGCCCTTCCATATCAACTACTACAATAGTCCCCTCTTTTCCTTTAGAGATTCTCTGTGTTTGTCCCATGCTTTTTTGAATTCAGATACTATCCTCATCTCTACCACCTCCACTGGGAGGACTATTCCATGCATCTATCATTCTTTCCGTAAAGAAATATTTTCGCATATTACTCCTGAGTCTATCCCTTTTCACGCTCATTCTATGTCCCCTTATAGCAGAGCTTGCTTTCAATCGAAAGAGGCTCTCCCCCATTTATGCCATGGAGATTTTAAACGTCTCTATCATATCTCCTCTATACCGCCTTTCCTCTAATGTATACATATTAATATCCTTAAGTCTGTCCTCATATACTTTATAATGAAGACCACTAACCATTTCAGTAGCCACCCTCTGCACCAACTCCATCCTGTTCATATCCTTTTGAGGGTGCGGTCTCCAGAATTGCACACAATACTCCAAATTAGGTTGCACCAAAGACTTGTACAGAGACACTATCACCTCCTTTTTTCTGCTGGCCATTCCTCTCCCTATGCACCCAAGTATCCTTCTAGATTTTGTTGTCGCCTTTTCTACCTGTTTAGCCACTTTAAGATCATCAGACACAATCATGCCTAGGTCATACTCTACTTTTTTGGACAGAAGTACTCCACTCCCTACACTGTACCACTTCCTTGCATTTTTGCAGCCAAAATGCATGACTCTGCATTTTTTAGCATTAAATCTCAGCTGCCAAATTCTAGACCATTATTCAAGCTTAGCTAGATCCCTTCTCATATTATCTATTCCTTCCTGGGTGTCTACTCTATTGCAGATTTTGGTATCATCCACAAAGGGGCAAATCTTACCCGACAGCCCTTCCACAATATCACTAAAAAAGATGTTAAAAAGAATTGGACCATTGGCAGATCCCTATGGCACATCACTGGTAACTCCCCTCTCCTGAGAGTGAGTTCCAATTACCTTTACCCTTTGTTGCCTCCCACTCAACTAGTTTGTAACCCAATCAGTAGTTTTAGAGTCCATCCCTAGGGTGCTCAGTTTTTTGATAAGTTGCCTGTGTGGAATGGTGTCAAAATCCAAGTATACCACATCTAGGGTTCTCCCTCAGTCCAACTCCCTGGTCACCCAGTCAAAGAAATCAATCAGATTTGTCTGACAAGTCCTGCCTCTGGTGAATCCATGCTGCCTCTGATCCTGTAATCCATTGGACTCCAGAAACCTCACTATTTTCTCTTGTGCCAATCACACCCCATCTCCTCCCATTCTTTGTCTGTGGAAATGCCAATGCATATATCACATAAAAATAGATGATTATTATTATTATTACAATCTCTTATATACCGCACTATTTATCATCAGCACGGTTTACATAAAACAAAGTACCATAACAACAAACTGTTTGGTTTTACAGAGAACAGGAAAAAACAACTTGGATAACATAGGGAAGTATGAATGTAACTATTTACATATGTACAGTAAGCTTGTGCTACAGATTAGGTACTATCTAGATGGTAGGCTAGTATGGAGGAGATGCAATTAGGTTGGAGTCAGGCTGTCCTGGTAGTAATGGAGGAATAAGTGGTATTTGAGTGCCTTCTTGAATTGCGCTAGATCGGTAACAGCACGAATGTCTGGTGGTAATGTGTTCCAACATTTAGGGGCATAAAGGCTGAAGGCCCTGTTTGATGTTGCTAGTGTGCATTTTGTTGAGGCCCTTGGGATTACTAGAGTGTTAGTTGAGGTAGGTCTTCTAATTCTGTTAGGCGGGGTGGACTGAATGAGGTCAATTAATGAAGAAGCAGTGATGCCATTGATGGCTTTGAATGTGAGTAACAAGGTTTTGAACAAAAGTCTTCCATGTGTGGGTAGCCAGTGGAGCTGCATTAAGATAGACGTTACATGGTCGCATCTCGATGCTCCAACTAGGACTCTGGCAGCGGCATTCATGGCAAGTTGCAGAGGATTCAACGTAGACTGTGGGAGACCTTGAAGAATGGCATTAGCAAAGTCGAAATGAGGTAAGATTAGGGCTTGGTATACAGTCCGATAGTCGTCTGGCTCTAATAAGGAGCGAAGGTGTCTGAGTGTCCGGATTTTGAAGTATATGGCTCTAACTGTGTTGGATATGTGTAGCTTCATGTCCAGACGTTGATCCAAGGTGACCCCTAAATATCGAATTGTTGATTTAGTTTGGAGCTCAGCCTCTTTCACTTTTATATGAGGTGGGGGGGGGGTGAAACTCTGGTCTCTCGTGATAAAGAGCACCTCCGTTTTCTTGTGTTGAATACGGAGGTTTTGAGACAGAAACCATTCGGACACTGCATCAAAACATTCAATCAGTGGGGAGAGGTCCATTTGTGTTGTGGAGAATGGCATGAAGAGAAGAATGTCATCAGCGTATATTAAACATTGAACCTTGAAAGACCTGATGATATTGCAGATGGGTTGTATGTAAATGTTAAACATGAGGGATGATAAGGATGACCCTTGAGGAACACCTTGACTTTGGTGGAAAGGCTCAGATACTGCTGCTCCGGATTTCACATGCTGCCATCTTCCATCAAGGTAAGACCTGCACCAATCAAGAGCGATGTCGTTGATGCCCTTTTCTTTTAGTCGTTCTAAGAGAAGACCGTGGTGTACCGAGTCAAAAGCTGCAGCGATGTCTATGAAAATAAGTATGAAACCTTGGCGAATGTTATCGATACCTGTGATAATATTGTTGAAAAGGGTGATAAGGAGGGTTTCAACACCATGGTACTCCCCGAAGCCATGTTGACAATGGTCTAGTGGGCAGGCGGTGTCGATGTGGTCTTGTATTTGTCTTTGTGCTTCTTTCTCAATTATTTTAGCTAGGAGGGGTATACTAGCTATGGGTCTGTAAGATTCTACTTTACGAGGGTCGAGCTTAGGATTTTTTAGAAGAGGTCTAATGGATGTTTGCTTGAGTGCTGAGGGGAAGGATCCAGTTGTGAAAGATAGGTTCATCATTCTTGTGATTAATGGGCTGAGTTCGCTGCATAAATCTTTTATCCAAAAGGCAGGGCAGGGGTCAGTTTGTGCAGTGTTGGTATTGAGTGCCGCGATGGTATCTTCCACACATTTCTTGGATGGTGTGGAGAACATAGAAAGGTAGCTTAGACAGGTGGTGTCTTGTGCATTGACAGTAGCGATTTTGTTTGTTTGTAGTAGCTTAGATTGTAGATGGTCGGCGAAAGCTTGTGGGTGTATATCATCAGGCTGACATGGTGATGGTTCCTTCAATAAAGATTTGACTAAGTTGAAAAGATCACGTGGTTTATTTAGTGATCTTTTGAGTGTGTCAGAGTGGAATTGTTTCATTTTTGTCAGGACAGCTTCTCTGTGAGCAGAAAGATGTATGCTATAAGCTGTCTGGTCTTCTGTGGATCGAGTTCAACGCAATCATTTTTCGAGTTTGTGTAGGTGTGAGAGGGAGGTCCGCAATTCAGGGGAGAACCACGGTGAATGTTTTCTTTTTTTTGAGATATTATTATTATTATTGTTTGGTTTTTGCGCAATAGAGCTGAGGTTATTATTCCACGAGGAGATCAGGTTTTCCAGGTTGAGAGATGCATCGTTGTAGAGAGGAAGAGTTTCTGCAAGTATGAGCTCTCTATTGAAAGCTCTGAAGTTCCGCAATATTATCTTTGTTGAGTTGCTTGGCATTCTGCTGTTGTGTGATATGTTGTTGTTGATGGGAATAATAAAGTTGATTAGCTTGTGGTCTGACCAAGGTATTGAGGTCAGGAATGTCACAAGTTCTTTGCTTGATTCCAACGCTGTCAGAGGAGCAAAAATCAAGTCAAGGATGCTCCCTTTTATGTGTGTGGGTTGTTTGATTATTTGCCTGTAACCCAACTCGTTAATCACTTCTAGGAGGGCCGAAGCATGGTTGGAGTGCAGAGATGGGAGATTAAAATCTCCTAGTATCCAGTTAGGTATGCTGAGTTTGCAAGTATTGGCTGCTAGGTCTAGTATGTTGAGAAGATAATCAGTGGAGGGTGATAGTGCTCTATATAGCAGGTTGATAGAGCAATGATTATTGGCGATGGATAGGATATCTAGGTTGTTTGCACTTGTGGAGTCTATTGTATGGAACTGCAGGTCAGCCTTGGTCAGAATGAGAGCCCCTCCTCCTCTCTTGTTCTCTTTGTGTCGGGAGTGGATGGAGAAATTAGTGGGTAAGAGTTGATTGATGATTACGTTATCCACATCCGATAACCATGTTTCAGTTATCATGAGTATAACTAGATTATGGGATGATATTAAATCTGCAGCAAGTGGCCATTTCTTATGGATTGACCGAGCGTTTATGAGGGCACAATTTAGTGCTTGTGGGGATTCCTTTTGTTTAGTTTTCTTGGTATACTGGAGAGCTATGTGTAATAAGTGAGAATGACGTGTGTGGTTATCTCCTTTTGGGTGAGGAAATGGAGCTTCTGCCCATCTTTTAGTGTGACTCTGAAGTATCGGAATTTGGTGGGCTGCATGGGGTAAGGCGAGGGATTCACCGAGCCAACTTAGGAGGAGAAGTAGAAAGCTGATTAAGGCAGTGATAGGAGGGGCCATTTGAAATTTGCTGCTGGACTTGAACTTGGAGGAGAGATGTCTTAGGGGCTGGCTATCTACTTAAAGTTATTACAAGTTATTACAGTGGTCTATAAGAGGTAGTGGCACGACAAACTGAGAGAGAGTGGTGTTAATCTAAGTATTTGTGGGAGGTCATGGAAGCCTAGGTGGTATGGAGTTGTGTTGCTTTTTATGGGCATGTGGTGCAAGAGCTTGATAAAATACCTTGGTATCTAAGCAACATGCAGAGAAGTCAAATTTGGAAGAATGGAAAAATAGGCAGAAATCAGACTATCACAACTTATGCAATACAAAAGGCACTGCTTCCAATTTGCTAAAGTTGAGAATCAGTATGATATTTATACTAAAAGTTCTTAGTTAAGGCAGTAATCAGACAATCACAAATGATGTAATACAACAGGCAATGTTAAGAATTTGATATGGCCGAGAGTCAGTGTGACAGAGAATCTTGACCGAGGGTAATAATGTCCCAGGCGAATGAAGCTTGCTGTAGCATGTGAAGGTGCGTGTTGGGTACCTGTTTTGATGAGACTTAGGCCAGACTTTCCAGGATAAGTTGAGGTTATGCTGATTAGTTGCTTGTAAATGGCCTTGATTGTGCGAAGGACGGCTGTTTCTAGTTCCCCGCCTAAGGGCCATGCCAAAGGGCCCTCTGGCGAGGCCCTCAGGCGTGGGCCCGCCTGGCGGCGGCTGCTTTTTTAGTGTGCTGAGTCCCCTCCCACAGCCCCGATTGGGCTGGAGGCTTGAGCGGGGATGCTGGCCGGCCCGCTCAGGTGCTCGACCCCGATCGGGGGAGCAGATGATGGCCGCGGGTCTAAGAGGCTGCTCCCGCCGGCGGCGGCTGCTTTTTTAGTGTGCTGAGTCCCCTCCCACAGCCCCGATTGGGCTGGAGGCCTGAGCGGGGATGCTGGCCGGCCCGCTCAGGTGCTCGACCCCGATCGGGGGAGCAAATGATGGCCGCGGGTCTAAGAGGCTGTTCCTGCCGGCGGCGGCTGCTTTTTTAGTGTGCTGAGTCCCCTCCCACAGCCCCGATTGGGCTGGAGGCCTGAGCGGGGATGCTGGCCAGCCTGCTCAGGTGCTCGACCCTGATCAGGGGAGCAGATGATGGCCCCGGGTCTAAGAGGCTGTTCCCGCCGGCGGCGGCTGCTTTTTTAGTGTGCTGAGTCCCCTCCCACAGCCCCGATTGGGCTGGAGGCCTGAGCGGGGATGCTGGCCGGCCCGCTCAGGTGCTCGACCCCGATTGGGGGAGCAGATGATGGCCGCGGGTCTAATAGGCTGTTTCCGCCGGCGGCGGCTGCGTTTTTAGTGTGCTGAGTCCCCTCCCACAGCCCCGATTGGTATGTTTTCTGAGCACCTATGTTTATACATGTGTACTCCCATAACTGCTTACTATAGCAAGTACATGCTCAAGTTGCTTATACTATTACCCCTATAAATGTAAAAAAATCTCTCAGCCAAACTTAGGGGCAAGCTTACTAAGTTCCGTGCTAGTAGCATGGGTTTAAGCCATATTACTAGTAAGGGGCACTGTGCTCAATGCAGGGGGGTGGAGATAGCCATCCACCTGAATTCAGTGCATCTCCTGGTATCAATAACCCACTGGGAGCAGCAACTGACACCCCTTGTGCTGGCAATAGTTGTTCCACGCAAAGCAGTTGGGGCTTTCAAGGCTTGCGATTGTGACACCATGGCACGAATGCCCAGGCGCCATCCAGACACATGCCACTTGGGTAGCGCAGGTATGTTAATACAATTTAGAGCCCACTAATTTGTAGCTTGGTGTCAAAAACATGTTTTACCACCGTGCTACCCAGATAGCATGCTAACATGCCCCTTAGGCATCAAGATTCTGGGATGAACTTTCATCTCAGATGTCAAAAAGGGAAACATCTAAAGCCTGACCTACTTCTTCATCTATCTTTGAGGGCAAGTTTACTACAGTCTGTGCCTGTAATTAATGTATGGACCACTCTACCAGCATGGTGGCCCTGTGCTGATTTCAGGGGGCATGTGCATCTGTCCCCCTGCAGGGCCCAAGATGTCATACTGCACAAGCCAGCACACAAGTGTACCTAACGCTGCCCATTGAGGTGGCATTGAATGCATCCACACTAAGAGTAACGTGCAGTTAGTGTGAGCTATTAACACTCACACTAGCTGTGCCTTGCCACCAACATCTCCATTCTGCCCATGGCCCCCATGGTTCCCACTCCATCGCATGCAGCCCAGATAAAGTGGAAATTTTGACACTGGGATGCTGGCACCCAAACTGCGCACTAATCCCTGCGCCACAGGGTACCGCACTTTAGTAAACATGTCCCTTTTAACCCTGTTTGTCACCCACAATTGATTTCCAATGCTAGTTTCTTCATTTACTTCCCAAAACCGGATCCCATTTTCTATGTGCCTAAATTTTAGCTCTCCGATGTCAATAGCCAAAAGATTTTTTCAATTAACTTCTTTAATCTTAAAAATCCATCTCTTTCCCTCCCATCTCAGTTGACCGCAAACCGCTCCAGTTCTCAGCTCAGTCAATGCAAACACTCATCAAGTCCCCACCCCTGCCTTGTACCTCACCCTTCTTCACTCTGAAACAATAAAGGTCATCCAAGTTACCTTCTCCTTTGAACTGAGAGTGACAGGGCTGCTTTCTTAGCATCCATAAATTTATGCACCATAGGCTTGGAAAAGTCAGTAATCTCACAGCAATTTCACACATTAAAAATGTTCCACAAAAGAATGAGAAGGAAAATGCTTGCAGCGTTTCTTCAGTGTGGCACATTAAGTTCTAAATGTTTAATAACAGGCATTGCTATCATTACCATTGTGACTATTATAATTGCCGACCTTCTTTGGGCTGAACTGTTGCTTTGATCGTGATTTTTCTGTCTCCTGTTAGTGGGATGCTGGATATCAGTTCATGAACACAGGATATATGTTTTCACATCTCATATTGCTTTTAAAGTGTGATCCTTCCCAACACTATTAAAGTAGATTCACCTTTAAGCAATAATTTGCATTGCAAGACCTATTGGTTCTTTGTCTAGTGACCAGCACAACTCTCAAAATATAGTCACAAAGGGCTAACTTTCGAGAGTCATTTCCATTTGTGTGTGGCCAGTACTGACTGCCATAAAAGTACAAGCGTTGGCTTGAGCATACACACTTTGCCAGCAGTTATAGCCGGGGACGCAGTCTGAGCGGAGTATGGGTGACATTCAGAAGTGTCCGTTTTGCTTATTAATTTACTCGTGTACTCTGTACACCGATATTGATACCTGCTATAGAACGGGTATAAATGTCTGTACCTGCTTTTAAGGCGCAATCCCTGCCACTTATGCGACTATTTTATAAAAAAATACAGGCATCTATAAAATAGGCTTAAAATAGGTACCTGCTTACCCTCTTCTCGTAGGCACCTTTATAAAATTCTTCTCCAATGTAGTAAGTCTAATAAAGAGGTATCATATATAAAGCCCCGTTTAGCATAGGTCATTGGGATAGGAATTGGGATGTCCAGGTTGGGATGTTCACACATCCCCCAGTATTTAAAAAAAAAGATGCATTTTGTGCATTTGATGACTGGTACAGCACCCTATATATGTTAAAAAAAGAGTGGCCTGACTCCGGACCTTGCACATATTATACCTTCCAGCAATTATACGCGGAAGAGCTGATTTTTGTATTTGCATGTAGACGTGCTGGCAAGCATACCTATGCGAATAATATTGCAGACAATAATGCACATATGTGCAGCCATTTGAGCGGTGAAGTCCTGAAAGGCAAATTTTTACATTTTAAAGCTCTTGCAAAGTACTGGGGGAGTTAGGCCCGGTTGCCCTTGTGAACACTTGTTTCAAGCCCTGGATGAAACAAACACTTCACTGCAGCTTATGCATGCCTCAGAAAAACTAGCAGGGGAATTTTTCAAACTGTATGTGTAGTCGCATTGTAAAATGGGAAATCCACATATAATTGTTTTGCCTGCCCAAACCATGCCTAAGACTCGCCTTCTTTGGATCTGGGCATTCCAGGTCATTCCAACTCTGGAACCTCAAGCAGGGCATTCTCCAAGACTCTGGAACACCTGCCGGACAACATTCACACAATAAGTAATCTCAGCGACTTTTGTAAGAAAGTAAAAACGTATCTGTTCCTTGAGCACTTCTCTATAGCTCCTGAGTTAACCAGGCATACCCTGCCTAGGTCCCAGTGACTTTCCTATTACTGCCTACCCTATCCCTAATGTCAATTGGCTCAGTCTCCTCCTACTCTCCCCCTCGCCGTTCCTACCCCATCCCTTGCAGCCCCCTGCTTATAGAACATAAGAACATAAGATATGCCATACTGGGTCAGACCAAGGTCCATCAAGCCCAGTATCCTGTTTCCAACAGTGGCCAATCTAGGTCATAAGTACCTAGCAGTCACCCCAAAAGACACAGGTTCCTCAATGCTTGTATTGGGTCAAGCAGAGATATCCCGGGTCCCTTTTAATAATGGTTTATGGACCTTTCCTCCAGGAACTTGTCCAAACCTTTTTTAAACCCAGCTATACTAACAGCTTTTACTACATCCTCTGGTAACAAATTCCAGAGTTTGATTACACTTTGAGTGAAAAAATATTTTCTCTTATTAGTTTTAAATAAGTTACCCTGTAGCTTCATTGCATGTCCCCTAGTCCTTTTATATTCTGATGATGTAAACAATCGATCTACGTTTACCCGTTCCACTCCATTCATTAATTTATAGACCTCTATCATTTACTAACTATTGTTATGTCAGTCAAGCTCCATGGACTGTTTGCATCTCATGTATGTACCTGTTAGTACTACTGTATGCTATGCTATGCTCATGTATATAGTTCTTAAGTTACTTGTTGAAATGTTACTGTTCCATAGAAACCGTTCTATGTACCCCATGTTAAGTTACTGTTCTATGTAAACTGCCTTGACATGTCAAAAGGTGATATATAAAACCAGTTAAATAATGATGAGGCCGCGGGGCAGGGTCCCGGCAGCCGGCGGTAACCGGGCACGAGGCCTGGCGCGGGGACCCTGCTCTCTGCATCGCTGATGGCGCTTCGAAGGCGGGGAGGCATCATTCAAAATCATTGACTCGCCGAGGAGGGACAGCTCGGCGAGCCAATGAGAGGTGCTGGTTCGGGGGGGGGGTTAGGGGTGAGAGGCGCGTGGCATCTCTCTTGATCGGGCTGGGCAGCGAAAGGAGCAGGTCTGTTGCTGGGTTGCTCCGTCGAGTCCTCGGCAACGTCGCGGTTCTAGTGCTGCTGATTTGAGCCGGTTCAGGTGCGGCGGCTGGTGCGGAGTCGAGGGTCCCGGAGCTGAAGCAAGTGAGGGTACTGTTGAGCACAGTCGGGGTGAAGAGGAGCCTGGTGAAGGATTGCTGCAATCGGTTCTCCTTTGGTGAATTGTATGCTTCGATTTGGGCCCTTGTGTTGAAGGGAGGGGGGGGGCAGGCAGTTTTGATACAGCAGAACAGGTTAATTTAACAGATTGTATTGTTGGGGATCTTCTGAGGATGCCTTTGCGATGGGGGCAGAGGGGCAAGGTCACCGGGGTTGGCCGGGGGCGACGGGTTCCAGTGGGCAGGAGAGGTGGACAGGTAGCAGTTTCTGCTGCGGAGCATGGGGGGGCATTAGGGGGGCGGCAGGGAGTGGCTCTGGGGTAGGTGGCAGGGGTATAGTCCATGGTAGGGGGGCCAGAGGTGTAAGGGGGCAGGTGGGGGCCCCGGCCAGGAGGAGGACGGCGGGTCAATCTCAGTGGGGGGGGGGGGGGTAGGGGGGATGGGCTTGGCATGGTGGAGCGGTGTGGGGGGGGAGAGAGATTCCAGCAATAAGACGGATAATGTTAGTGAGGGGGTGGTTAGCAAAGGGGTTCCTGGTGGGGGTGCGGCTCAGGGGGGTCCTGGGGCCGGTCAGGAGGGGATTGGTGCGCAAGATTGGCGAGGGCAGGAGTCATGTGGATTGGGGGGGTTGGGGTGGAAGGGTGGACCGCGCCGTGGCGCGGGGGTTCTAACTTTTGTTATGGACCTCCGGTCCAGATGTGCTGGCCAGGTGGTTTGGCAGGGGTTGCAGGGCCTTGTGCTATGCTATCTTGGGACCACTGGCAGGAAGGGGGGCAGGGTTCTTCGCGGGCCACATGGTTGGCGACTTGGCAGCCGGCCGGTTCTCCTCTTGTCCCCCCCTTCTTTTTCTCCTTTTTCTTCGCAGGCTACATCGATGTCGCAGGATGCTGAAGAGAGTGCGGCGGTGCAGCGGGTTGTCGGAGATGGAAGGGATGGAGCGGCACCCGCAGGATCACAGCGGCTCCAGGCCGGCGTGGCAGATGGCGGCGGGATACAACAGGTGGATGTGACGAGGCGGCCGGTGGAGGCCCTGCGAGTGGTGGCACAGGCAGGCGACGAGGCGGTGGCAGGTGAGTCTCTTGTGGGCGGGGGGAAGGGTCGGAGCAGCTTGGCGTGGTGGATGGGGTGGCAGGAAGGTCAGGAAGAAGAGACAGCATGTTCGGAGGTGTCGGCACAGGTCTGAGTCATCTTCCTCTTCTGTATCTTCATCGTCGTCTTCGTCATCTATAACCTCGCGTACGGGACAGGTGGTGGGACAGGCACATACTGGCTCTTCCTCTGGGTTGGGCAAGCCTACATTGGTTTCATTCACGGAGTTGTGGGAAGGGGTGCCCAGGAATTTACGCCGTATGATTTTGAAGAGGCGGTATATTGACATATTCCGACTGCTGGAAGGCAGGAAGTGCTCGGGTGAGAGTAGAAAGAAGAGAAAGGAGGATGAGAAGGCGGGACGGCTAAGGAAAGTGTCGCGTAATGTCCTAAATTGGGTTAGAGCGTTTCTGCGATTGGCAAGTGTCTGGGGCCATCAGTCTCCGGATGATTATGGAATGTTGTTGGCGTATGCGGATTCCATTTTGGAAGCGGCACAGAGGCATGAAGGCTTCGCCTGGTTGAACTATGATGAGAAGTTCAGGGATAAGATGGAGGAAAGTAGGTGGTTGACATGGGGCACCCAAGATATTAATTTATGGCTGACGCAAATGTCGGTCCGTGCGGGTGCTAGTGGGGGTCCGGGGGCGAGAGCGTCGGTCGGTGGCGGTATGGGAGCGGGTCGGCCATTTCGGATGGTGGGGGTTCCTCCCCCGCAGAAGGTTGGGGTCGGGGGAATGGGGGACATCTGTTGGCGGTTCAACAGGTCCTTGTGCCCATTTCCAGATTGTAAATTCCGCCATGCCTGCTCTTCCTGTGGGGGTGGACATTCAGCCAGTAAATGTATTAGAAAAGGCGGTGCGGGTCCCCCTCCATCAGCTACCAAGTAATTTGGATGTTTCGAGGATGGCCCCTACGCTGATTCAAAGGGAGATTTTAGAGGGACGGTTGCGGCGGTACCCATGGGGGCGGGATAGGGATATGTTGGCACGCGGATTCCAGGTCGGTTTCCGGATACCAGTGCATGGAGCTTTGTCGTCAAGGCCGGCGTGCAACTCGCCTTCAGTAAGGCATTTGGAGGGGGTAGTCCGTGATAAATTAGCTGTTGAGCTTGGTTTGGGTTGAATTGTGGGTCCTTTTCTGGAGCCGCCTTTGGTGAACCTTGTGGTGTCACCGCTCGGGGTGGTTCCGAAGAAGGAGCCAGGGAAGTTTCGACTGATCCATAACCTGTCATTTCCGATAGGTGATTCAGTCAATGATCATATCCCCAGAGAGTTGTGTGTGGTTCATTATGCTTCCTTTGATGAAGCGGTTAAGTTGGTTCGACAGTGTGGCCCGGGAGCCTTGATGGCGAAGGTAGACATGGAAGTGGCTTTTCGGTTTCTGCCAGTGCATCCGGCAGATTTTTACCTATTAGGTTTCTGTTTCAACGATATGTTCTATGTTGACAAGTGTATGCCTATGGGGTGTTCTGTATCTTGTTTATATTTTGAGACGTTCAGTTCATTTTTTCATTTGCATTTGGTGCAGAGGGTCAGCTGCAGTAATGTGGTCCATTATCTGGATGATTTCCTATTTGTTGGGGCGGCTCAGTCGGCGGAGTGTCAACAGTTGTTGGGTGGTTTTGTGGATATGGCTAAGGAATGCGGGCTTCCATTGGCTGTCGGAAAAACGGAAGGCCCAGCGACGTGTCTTACCTATTTGGGGGTGGGGCTGGATTCTGTGGAAATGGTGGCATGCCTCCCGATGGACAAAGTGGTGCGATTGCGAGTTTTGGTAGCTAATGGGTTGGCGTCTAATAAGTTATCCTTGCGGGAATTGCAGGTTTTGATTGGCTCTTTGAATTTCGCCTGCCGGGTTATACCGATGGGCCGTGTTTTCCTGCGAACTTTGGCTGCGGCTACAGTTGGGGTTAGGAAGCCGCATCATCGCATGAGAATGTCCAAGGTGATGAAGGCTGACTTGCGAGTCTGGGATGAATTTTTGGAGGGTTTTAATGGGATATCGGTTCTGCTGGAGGCGGAGATCTCCAGTGCTGATTTGCAGTTGTATACGGATGCGGCAGGTAGTTCCGGGCTGGGTATTTATTTCAGAGGGGAGTGATGTGCAGCCAGTTGGCCTCTGGCATGGCACTCAGCACGTTTAACTAGTAATATCACGTTTTTGGAACTGTTTCCGTTATTGGTCGTGCTACATTTGTGGCCGGACAAGTTGCGGAATCGTAGACTTGTATGGTGGTGTGACAATGAGGCTGTGGTTGCTGTCATTAATCGATATATGCCGCGGTGCGCTCAGGTGGCTGGGTTAATGAGGGACATCATTCTGACTTGTTTGCGATTGAATGTGTGTTTGAAGGCCCGACATATTCCGGGTTGCACTAACAGAATTGCTGATGCCCTTTCTCGTTTCAAGTGGGAGTTGTTCCGGACCTTGGCTCCAGAAGCGGCAGTCGAAGGGTTGGCGGTTCCGGAGAACTTATTTATTTATTTATTTTTATTTATTTATTTATCTATTTCTTCTATACCGCCCCTTCCAGAGATCAGGGGCGGTTTACATGGAACAATTTAACAGTTTTGTATACGTTCGTATAACAGTACATTGAACAAGAACTTTTTAACTTTTTACATATAACAGAACAGTAAATTATTAAAACTATTTACAAGGTGTATAACTTGATCAGAAGTTTCTAACTTTTTACAGGGAATAGGCAGCGTGCTGACATTTCTATTTACAGGTGTTATTTACAAAAAGGTTAGGATACAGTGTAGTGAATTCACTATTCAAGTGTGTGTGTGTGTGTGTGTGTGTGTGTGTGCGTGCGCGTGTGTGTGTGATGGAATTTATTTCCATTTTTCGTGGGTTTTTTGTGTGTCTTTGGGAGAACTGTTTGAGGGGGGCTGTGTATGTTCAGTTAATTGTGTTTTTGCAGGTTTTTTTGTTTGTGTGTCTGTGGACGCTGTGTGGCTGGGCTTGGAGGGTAGGGGATTCCGAAGTGTTCGGAGAATAGGTATGTCTTGAGTTCTTTCCTGAATTGAGAGAGGTCCTTTATGATTCGGATGTCTATTGGGAGGTCATTCCAGAGTGTGGGAGCGGTGAATGTGAAGGCTCTGGCACTGGTGGATTTTTTAGTCCTCGTGAATGTTTTTGGTAACTCCAGTGAGAGGGTTGCATTTAGTCTTCGGGCTCTTGAATCATTTGGTGCGTGAAGGAGTGTGGATAGATGGGAGGGGGCAATATCGTTTAGTAGTTTGAATGTTGTTAGTAGTGTTTTGTATTTGATTCGGTTATTTATGGGGAGCCAGTGTAGTTCTAGCAGTATAGGGGTTACATGGTCCGCTAGGCGGGCTTTAGTGACTACTTTTGCACAAATGTTCTGTGCTCTTTGTAATAAGTAGATATTCTTTTGTGGGAGGCCAATTAGGAGACTGTTACAATAGTCAAAGTGAGGGGTTATGAGTGAACTGACAACTGATCTAAAGTCATGCGTGTCAAGAAGGGGCCTTAAGTGTTGAATAGTTTTGAGTTTGTAGAATATGGTTTTTACCGTCTGCTTTATGTGTGGTAGCATGGTGAGTGTGTGATCGATTATAACACCTAGGTATTTTACCTCTTTTTTAACAGGTATAGTTGTGTTATTGATGGAGATTGTTGTTGGGTAGGTATCTTCAGTCACAGGTGATCTTATGGAAGATTGGTCAGCGGAGCTGATACTTTTGTTGAGAAATTCAGTGGTGCCTTCTACGTGGTCAGCATATCGGAGAGGATTCGATGCGGTGGTTGAATATTTACGGTTGCGGGGTTGGCAGCCGGGGATGGCTACGGATTCCTTATTGGGGCATTATATAGTGCAAGCGAAGTGAGAAGGAGCCTCCAGGGCGGTGGTACGAAGTCGGTTGGCCGGCTTCACCTTTTTCGCTAGAGCTGCGGGTTGGGGTCATTCAGTCCTTGGGTTCTTTTCTCGGAAATTGTTAGATGGGTGGGAGAGAGCTTGCCCGGTCCTTCGGGATTCGAGGTTGCCTGTGACACATGACTTGCTGGTTCACCTGTGCGTGGCTTTGCCGAGTGTGGCTCTGTCACCTTACGAGGCGATTCTGTTCAAGGCAGTTTTCTGTGTGGCTTTCTTTGGAGCCTTCCGGATGGGGGAGTTGGTAGTGAGCTCCAGTCGGGCCACTGCTGTCGGTGTCTTGTTGAGCGGCCACGTGCAAGTTCGGGAGGGGCAGCTGTGGATTAGGCTGGCAAGGTCAAAGACGGACCAGTTGGGGAAAGGGTTGTGGGTCGTGTTGCACAAGGTCTTGTCGTTGCCCACATGCCCGGCGTCGGCCATGTGAGGATACATGTTGGGGCGACCTGCAACGGGTCGGCTGTTTTTCCAGCATGTGGACTTGTGTGGGGTGACACGTTTCCAGGTGGCAGCTGTTTTGAGGCTGGTTTTGCGTCATCTGGGCTTAGATCCTCAGCTCTTTGCGCCACATTCCTTTCATATTGGAGCGGCCACCAGTGCAGCGGCGGCTGGACTATCTGAGGCTTAGATTCAGAGCATTGGCAGATGGAGATCGCAGGCCTTTAGGGGTTATGTGCAGTTGTAGGGGAATTTGGTTCGGATGCTTGACTTTTGTTTTCTTTTCCAGATGCTGTGCGGCGCCCGCTTGGATGCTGGATGATCGGGCATTCATTTGTGCATTGGGCGGGACTGCAGGCAGCTGAGCGACCATTGGGGCATAATTTAGGCCTTGAACCTAATATGGTGTCCGTCGAATGGCTGGGTGAGCGGGGTCTTAGATGGCCACAGCTATTACCTTTGCTTCGGCACCATCAGCGAGTGAGGAATGAGCCAGCGGCGATTCTTCTGCATGTGGGAGGCAATGATTTGGTCAGCTGGACTTGCAAGCAGTTAATCCGAGCAGCTAAGAGGGACCTGGCTGAAGTTATCTGGATGTTTACGGAGGTTATTTTGTTGTGGTCGGATATCATTCCGAGGCCTACTTGCCAGCAGCAGCGGCGATGGTTGCGTGGGCTAGCAAAAATCAATCGTCAGATTGGGCGGTGGGTCTTTGATCACGGGGGATATCAGGTCCTTCACCCTTGGGTTGATGTCACCTGTGAGGGCTTCTACCGGCGGGATGGGGTGCATTTATCCCCGGTGGGAATGGATTTGCTGCTCAATGACTGGCAGGAGGCCTTGGAGTGGTTCATGCAGTGGGAGGCTAAATGGTCGCAGCTTGGGCTTGGGGGGGCGGCGTAGGTGAGCAAGCTTCCCCTACGCCAGGTGGCGGGATCTCGGAGGTTTCCGGGGTCTGGAGCCTTTAACTGGAAGTGGGGCGGGGGTGGGTGCCCCCAACCCGGATGACCCTTGCCGGTCTTTGCTAGTAATATGGCGAGGCCGGGGAAAAGGGGGGTTGGCGTTTGCCGCTGGCTCAGCCGCGGTGGGAGTGGAATGAGGTCATCTTGCTAGTGGTATGGCGGGTGATGGCTCGTTCCGCTCGTTGGTTATTATTAAGGAATTTATGTTATAAGAAATGTTTGGAATTTGCCCAATTGCTATTAAAGCTGCGACCATATAAGCCCAGAGAAATGTGTTTGTGTCTTGTTGTATTGGGAGGTTGGGAGTTGCATGAGGTGAGGGGGGGGGGTGGGCGAGGATGTGTAAGGTTAAGGTAAAGGGGAAAGGGGGGGGGGGACCTGAGCTGGTTAGCGCCGGGTCCGACCTGCCTCGGTTATTATGAGGCCACGGGGCAGGGTCCCGGCGGCCGACGGTAACCGGGCACGAGGCCCGGCGTGGAGACCCTGCTCTCTGCATTGCTGGCGGCACTTCAAAGGCGGGGAGGCATCATTCAAAATCATTGGCTCGCCGAGGAGGGACAGCTCAGCGAGGAAATGAGAGGTGCCGGTTCGTGGGGGGGTTAGGGGTGAGAGGCGCGTGGCGTCTCTCTTGATCGGTTTGGGCAGCGAAAGGAGCAGGTCTGTTGCTGCCCACCCTCCCGCCCTCTCTTTTTTCTTGAGTTGGGTATGGGGGGGCATATCTGTTATGGCTTATCGCAGCGGGTGGGGGAGGCGGGATCCCGGAGGTTTCCGGGGTCCGGAGCCTTTAACTGGAAGTGGGGCGGGGGCCCCCAACCCGGATGACCCTTGCCGGTCTTTGCTAGTAATATGGCGAGGCCGGGGAAAAGGGGGGTTGGCGTTTGCCGCTGGCTTGGCCGCGGCGGGAGTGGAATGAGGTCATCTTGCTAGTGGTATGGTGGGTGATGGCTCATTCCGCTCGTTGGTTATTATTAAGGAATTTATGTTATAAGAAATGTTTGGAATTGGCCTAATTACTAATAAAGCTGTGAGCATATAACCCCAGAGAAATGTGTTCGTGTCTTGTTGTATTGGGAGGTTGGGAGATGCATGAGGTGAGGGGGGTGGGGGAGGATGTGTAAGGTTAAGGTAAAGGGGAAAGGGGGGGGCCACCTGAGTGGGTTAGCACCGGGTCCAACCTGCCTCGGTTACAGTTAAATAAATCTGTAAGTTTAAATAGAAGCATTCTGAGATCACCAGTGTATGCAATCCAGATGTATAAATACAACCGTCGTGGCGCCGTTTCGCTGCAAGGCTGCTTCAGGAAATGGGGCCATGTCCCAGAGTGTAATTGTCAACTTCCAGTACTGCCAATGGTTTAGAATACACGACCACTTGCCAGTACTGCTAAGTGTTCTTTAAATTCTCTTTAAGAGGATAATTTTCATCTTTTGAACCAAAATAAGTTTTTTTTTCAAATATTTGATAAATTGGGTTTTAGTAAGTTAAAAAATAAAAAATAATTTTCTATGTAATATGTTCTGTTACAGTGTAAACCGCTTTGACCAGTGGATAAGTTGGTATAGACAAATTGTTAAATAAATAAATGCATAAAATGAGCAAACAAAATATATTTTGAAGGGGTTTTTCTGACCAGTGAGGACTTATGCCCACACACTGTAAAGCCGAATTCAGTTGTGGCTTTCAGAGATAAACTGGGCTATTTTTCTCTTTATATTTATTGATCAGAACTGCATAAGCATGATTTGAAATTATATAGTGGACATCATCATTGCAAGCATATCTGGCTTTTGAAATAACAAATAATATTGCAAGATTTTTAACAGGAGAGAGATAGCTTTTGTGATATTAGTTTGCACCTATTGTAGTCTTTGGGTATTGGCGATTTAGTTTTGTCCATACCATGACAGTCATGAACCTCGCTTCTAAGCCAGGGTATGTGGAGTATGATCTTAGTCCCTCAGATTTACTGCCAACACTTGCCACAGCACTTGCATTGTGCCAAGGAGAGCTTCCTTCTGGAGTTCATAAGACGTCCCATGTATAGGTAATTTGTCAAGACGTTACTGGAAGTTCTTCTTTGTCAGGCCTATGGCTCCCAATACAATGGGAAATATTTCTGTATCTTTCTGCCACATTTTCTTGATCTCGGACTGCATTTCTTGGTACTTCAGGGTCTTCTCCTTCTCCATGCACAATAATCACAGAATTATCACTTGGAACCGACACCTCTATTATCAATCCTGTTCTGATGTTTTAATCCTTTACCACTGTCGGGTTTCCTTGCATGCAGTATCTTATCCGTTGAATGGGGATGTCCCATGTTATCATAATTTCTTCTTTCTCCGTAATTCTTTTAGGGTCATTATCCCAGTGCTTTTCTGGGACCGCGATGTTGTAGTACTTACAAAGTTTACAATGGATGAGATGGGCCACCTTGTTATGCCTTTCTGTATGGACATTTTCTGCCATCAGAACTTCACACCCAGCTACAAGATGAGTAACTGTTTCCAGATCTTTCTTACAGAATCTGCATATGTCTGTTTTACCTGTTTTCTCTATGCTCGCTGTAAACTCTCTCTTCTGTAATCCACTGTCCTAGGTTGCAACTTTCCTTCAATTTCTTATCCTTAGGTTTCATTTTGCCTCTCCTTTACTGCTCATGTGTCCTTGTTTGATCAACAAATGTCTCCTGGAGTAATGTTTTGTATTTCCCATTGTATTTATGAATTTGCCACTTCTTGTTCCTCACTTGGTGATCTAATTCTTTAAAGTGTTTTTTTTCTCTTGTTTTGCAAATTCTGTTGCTTTCTTCCACGTACATAGTGGTGGATTCTAATCCATTCCTTCTGTTTGTCAGAATGCCTGTCCTAATTTAATATGGATAAAGACTGTGACTGTTTACTTTCATACTGTAACACTTTTTGTGCATTCAGATCTGTTGATACTGTTAAGTAAACCTGGAAGCTCTATATCTATAATCAATTGCTATGAGGCCAATTCTTCCTTCGGCACTTGTACAATCTTAGCATACACTGATTCTTATAAACCACCTCGTAGGCATGGGGGAGTTTTCTTATTCATACATCTAGTTTCTCAAGATATTTCAGAGGCCACTCTGTGATGCCAAAGCTATACAAGAATATGAGGATTGCATGTATTGTAGCTTATTCGTTGATATTAGTTCACTTTTCAAAATCTGCTTCAGTATCCTTTAATGTACTTTGCTGGTCTTTTCTCTCAATACTTTATGCTGAATTGTTGCTACTAGGTATTTATATATATATGCATGCTCAAGTTCCTTTATGTTACAGACATTAGCTAGAGAGATGTTTTCAGTTGTCCTCAATTTTCTTTCAGGGAAGGTTGTCTCAGCACATTTGTCCAGACCAAAAGTCATTGGAGAAGCTTTTTACTAGATGGAGTTGTTCAGCTAGATGTTTATCACTGAAGACTATAGAGCTTCAAATAATCTTGTACAAACAGTAGGAGTGATGCTACCTCTAGGTCCTTGCCAGCTTTAGGGTTAAGGCTAAAACCATACCCCAAAGAGTTCCTGCAAAGGATTAAGTACTATACAAAACAAGAATGATGACAACAAATCTACTTGAAATATTCCTCGCTAGATCTTGATATTCGGAATGGTGAAATGCCCATTTGCATACTGTAGATGGAGTGTGGTTTGCCACATTTTCATGGTGAAGTTGATGTACTCAATCACTTTAGAATTTATATTTTACATTTCAACGCAATTTTTAAATCCAGGAGTGTGGAAGACTGTCAAAGACTTTCTTGTAGTCAATTCACGCTATGCTGAGAATTCTGCTTTTCTTAGCACTAGTCATGATGGATTTGTTTTTAGTAGTAGCTGTTTTTTGGTTCCATATACTCCCCTTTTGTTACTCTTCTGTTCTACTGCCATTGTATTATTATTATTTATTTGTTTATTTGACTGGTTTTCTATATCAGTTTTCACCGGGACAAAGCGATGTACATTACAACAAAGTTTTACATATAACAATAGAACTATGTACAATTGGTGCTATAACTGATCAGTTTATATACAATAGAAGGATCTTGTAATGAGGGGGGTGAGGGTCAGAGCGGGAGGTGTGGTAGGGGGGGGAGGCAGGGGGGTTATGTGATTGAACCGACGTGTTCAATGAAGAGGTAGGTTTTGAGTAGTTTCCTGAATGTGGATAGGTTACTTGTGGATCTTAGATTGCCAGGGAGTGCTTAGAATCAATATGGTCATAAATTCTGTCAGCATCTATTGCGGTAAATAGCTGGTAGACAAGTTATTGGTCTATAATTTTTGAGAATGTTAGTTGGGTCTCCCTTTGGAAGAAGTGTTTTTACTGTTATTAGTCATGTTAAATCTGGCTGCCTGATTAATTGATTTTTGTAGTTTGCCAGGTCGTGGTGAAGGATGTTAACTGTTTGATCCAAAACTTAGTTACTCCATCTGGGGCGAGGACTTTTCCAGTTTAGGGCTCTTTTGAATCTATTTTCCAGTTCTTGTGTTGTTACATCAGGGCAGTCCATAGCTTCGATGTTCATCTTTTTCAAATTCTCTGGTATGATGGGTAGCCATTCTGCTTTTTGGTTGTACTCTACAGGGTTTTCGTATAAATTTCTCCAGACTTTTTCTGTGTCAGCCTTAGTTGGTGGTATTTTCACCTCACTGATACTCTTTCCCAGTTCCCTGTAAAACTGCTTTTGTTTTTGCTAAATATTGTTTTGATATCTTTCTTTCCTATTTTCTTCATATCTCTGCAATTTTTATGCTTTTGCTGTTACTTTTAGGGGTATGTTTGCTAAACAGCAGTAGCGGCTGAAATCAATGGGGTCGTGTCTCCAATATCGCATGGAATCCGCTACTGCTGTTTAGTTTATTATTGCAGTATATGAATTTAAGGTCTTCTTTTAATGCAGCATGTTTCATTTTGATGTTTTGGATCTTTCACATTTTCTTCAATGATCTTGATCCTTTGAGATACCCATCTATCAGGAACACCTTGACACACATGGAATTTCTTTTTGTTTCAATTAGTTTTTTTTTTACCAAGGAGGGGTTATCATCTTTCTCTTTTTCTTCTGACCCTGTGTTTTGTCCTTTTTGGTAGAATTGTCTCGGTAACAAGTTTTTCTGCATAGCACAGGATCCGATTTATCTCTGTTTTATCTATTGATGGTTTCTTAATGTAAATTATGGTCTTATTCATTTTCTTATCACGCTGTTTGCCTTAGCTGTAAGGTAACTTTGGCAGTCGATCTATCTCTTGAGCCCCAGCATACCTATTAAGCTCCATGTAGACCAGGAGGTCCACGGCCAACACTTCAATCTCCTGATCTTTCTCCTGTCTCCCCTCTTCTTTCTGCCTCCTGGCCTGATCCGCATTATTCAAGCTCTCTCCAATTCCTCCTTCACTCACTGGGCCATCCTGCATCCTCGTGCAATTCCGTCCCTCCAGGTCGATGTTCTCATCTTCCTTAAACGTGTCCTTTGTTGCCTCATCTAAGTGCTGGTTGCTGGGGTATCTTTTTTTTTTGTACTCTTTCCTGACCCATTATCTTATTTATTTATTTATTTAGTAGTCATTTGTATACCGCCGCTTCCTACGATCAGCCGCGGTTTACTTTATAGAATCATCGTGTAACGTACAATACAATGAATTTCTAGGAATACAATTTTGATTTGGGCAATGATTTACATAACACACGAAATAGAGATTATATGCTTTTATAAATCTAAATAAACATTCGATTAAAGGGTGCGAGGGAGGTCCATTATCTCCTTCTCTCTTTCTCTTTCAGTAGCCTTTTCTGGTTTTTCTTTTAGGATTTTATGTCTTTCTTCCATTTTTCGGCGAGCTCTTTTTGTGTATCCTCTGTAAGCAGATGCAGGGTTTATGGCATCATAGTAACAGTGCATTCTCTCTCTTTCTTCTTCAGGAGTTCAAGTAACAGTTTTCAGTCCTCAGTTTTTTCATTACTTTCCCAGGGGCTGGAATAACCTCCCCGGCCAATTCGCTAACCCTGGGCGTACAGGGCTGACAGCCCATTGCCTGCCCACTTTCCGCTCCCGGGCCACCTCCTCCCTTCCCTTGACTAACTTCCCCGCACAACCAGCGGGGAAGTTATTCGGGGCAGGCACTGGCACAAATAATGGGGATGGTCCATCCCCGTTATTCGTGGTTCGAAATAATCCGCTAAGTTAACTATTATGCTATTAGACATCCATACTCTGAGATGCTATTCTGGGGATGTCTTTGTAGATGTCTCTTTGGATGTCCATATCAGGCATGCCCACACTGTCTGCGCATCACGAGCCTGCTTTTATTAAGTGCACTCACACTACCTGCAACATTGATGGTGAACATATATTGCCAACCCCTACATTAACTGCGATGTGTAGACATGCCCACGCTCTGCCCCTACCCTGCCCATTTCTCTCTCCATTGTGCACTCAGAAGATAGTGTGAAATTAACCCCACGCAGTCTGTTTAGCAAGGTGCATTGGGTTACACTAAAGCATGCATTTGGCATCTTTATGTATGTTAAAAGGCCTATGTATGTAAAATATCTTTATAAAGTTACCCCCACATGTATGCCTAAATTAAACATACAACGCTGGCACTGGAACTTGTATATTCAGCATTGCTCAACATGCATATAATGGCGCTGAGCAAATAGATATTGTGGTCAGTGTCTAACATTGTGATCACCACTGCAGCTGAATAGTGACCCTTTTTCCTATGGACTTTGCTAAATATTGACCTCTTTCATCTTATGGAATTTTCACGTCTTTTGAACTTATTGCTGTGGCTCAAGCTACCAAATAAGGGCTGAATGTCATTTTTAACCAGAAATGACAGGAAAATCTCTGAAATTTGGAGGCATTTCCCATGTCATCAGTAGAGCATTCCATTGTACAATAGCACCAACCATTGACATCATGGGGCATATTGAGTATTAAGGGGGTACCTTTTGAGCAATAGGATGCACTATTTGATCAATTGGTTTCACTGAACAATGGGGAATGTTACTTTTTCAGGTTGCTTTTGAGATTATAAAAGAAAACTGCAGAATCTGAATTTGCACCTCAGCTTCTTTACTTTTAGAAGGTGTTAGGTAATAAACCCTAGATCAGAGATGTCAAATTCTGGTCTTCCAGGGTCAAAAATAATCAAGCAGACCAAAGAACCAGAGTTTGACACTCCTGCCCTAAATGAAGGAGGAATGGGCCCAGGAGATACCTTTAATGCTTCAGTAACATATTGTATTTGTTCAGCATCACAGCTGAAAGTGTGGGGACAACCTTGGGGAAACAAATAAGACAGGGGTAATACCTTCTTCTATATGTTTGTCTTTATTTGATATATCGCATTTATGTATACAAGCAATGCGGTTTACAAAAACAATTTTTTGAATAAGAAATACATAAAGAGATTCAAAATTTGTCAAAGTAAAGAGGAAAAGAGAATAGGGAGAGGTAGGAGATAAGATGAGATTTATCAGAGAGGGGACGGGGATAGGAGGTAGTACTCTACTGGCAGCAGCGCTGTGAAGCCCAGGTATAGGGAACTTCGAAAGCGATTTTAAACAAGTGCATTTTTAGAGCTTTCTAGAAAAGCTTACAATTCTCTTTCAATTGCAGGAGAGCAGGACAGCTATTCCAAAGTGAGGGAGTGAAAGCAAAAAATGCAATTGCCATGTGGATTCTAGCTGTGCTTTAGATGGGAAAGGGATTTGGATCCTATTGCCATGAAGCGAGCGGAGAATCCGAGCTGTGGCATATAGAGTGTCTAGAGTAGGGATTTAAGCTGGGGATTCATCTTGAATAGGTTTATGGCCAAAAGTCAGAATTTTAAATTGTATCCTTGATTTGATGAGAAGCCAGTGAAAATAATAGAGTGGTATGATCAAATCTGTGGGCATGGGCAAGAAGACGGACTGCTGTACTTTGGATAGTCTGCAGATATTTTAGGTGATAGAGTTGTAGACTTGTGTGTTACATTGCAGTAATCCAGACATGAAATTACGGTGTGGAGCAAAACAGAACGTTTTTTTGTTGGATAAAAGAATTGCCTAATTGTTTGAAAATGTCTGAGTGCTAGGAATGAGGATTTTGCTACTTGAGCGATCTGAGACGAAAAGGAAAGTTCGGAGTCTAACAAGGTACCTGAGTCCTTGAAGGTGTACTGGAGAGTAATTGAGGCTCCTTCTAGAACCAGTGCTACAGTGGGATAGCTGAAGAAACCCACGAACAAGGTAGCTGTTGTTTTTTTCAGGTTTAGTTTAAGTGTGTTTTCATGGAACTAGAAGGCGATAATGTCTAGGGATGCATTCACTGAAGTTAGGTCTAGAGAAAGTTTGTAAGTGGCAGAAAGCAAGAGAGTATCATTGGCACATATGTAACTGGAAATTCTTAGATTCAGAATCAATGTGGCCAAAGGACTTAAAATATTGAAAATTAGGGGGGACAGCACAAGGAGGAATACGGGAGGAAGACAGAGAGTTTTGGGCATCTCCCTGAAAGGAACAGACACTTAAGAATGAAGAGAACCAGGAAAGTACAGTACCCCAAAGTCCAATGTCAAAAAGGCGCTGTAACAGAATATTATAATCCATGAAATCAAATGCTGAGGGTAGGTCTAAGGAAATAGCTAACACGATTCTTCCTTAGTCAAAAGTAGTATGAATTTCATTTAGGACTGCCACTTGATAGTATAAGATCTGCAGGACAGGTGATTTTGCAGATAGTTTGAAGAGACTGGGACAGAGTAGAATCAGATACTGGAGTGAAAGAAGACCAAGGGGTTTGTTTACAAAGCCGCAGTAGCGATTCGCTATCGTTATCGGAGCCGCGGCCCCATTGAAATCAATGGGGCCGTGGCTCCGATAATGATCGCGAACCACTACTGCGGCTTTGTAAACAAGCCCCCAAGTGTACATAAGCCTTAATGCATTCTGGAGAGGTTGATATGACTTTAGATGAGACTGGAAGAAGTGTAAGTCTAATGTTGCAGGCCTTCTCCTGGAAAAATCATGCTAGAGTGGTTGAAGAGGGGACCACATAGATGACTACTACATCTTGTCTTGTGTAGTAAGCTGAGATATTACAGAGAAAATCGTTTTGGCAGAGTATGAGGAAGCCTTTATGAGTGATGAGAAATAGTCTCTCTTTGCAGCCTTGACCTGAGAATGGTAATTGGCATAGTGTTCTCTAGAAAGGGCCAATGCTGTGGCAGATCTATTCTTACATCATAGTCTTTCTGCGGATCTGGTATGTTGTTTTAAGAGGCGCAGGCCACAGTGGAACCAAGGTGACGATTGCCTAACGGATGGAATAAGAATTTTTGTTTTCGTAGATTCTCTGATTCGTTATAGAAAACAAGATAATCTTTGGCAAGTACAATCTCTTTTTATTGAGTATTTTTGACCTTATTTTCAGAGAATCAGTATGCCTTAAATGGATGATAGGACATTTTAGTATGCCTTAAATGCATGATATCGTATTTTAGAAAGGACGTCCAGGTAAAATCTGGGAATCCAGGGCAAAATATCCAAGAAAACATCAAGGAATGTTTAAGTACTGGCCCAGTTTTGGAAACATGGACGTACCTAAAATAGATGGCCACACAGGCAGCCACATAGACGTCCCTGGGGTCCTGGACATCTATTCTATGCTGGACACAAACTATTTTGCATGTGGGGATGTGCAGAACAGAAATCAAGTGTCCCCATTTTTTTTTTAGTGCCATCAAGTCAGTGCTAACTCTTGGCATCCCAACTGCCTCTGGGGTTTCTTGGCAGTGTATCACCAGAATAAGATTGCCAGGCCTTTTTTTCCAAGGCAGTGGAGGGTAAAGTGACTTGCCCAAGTTCACAAGGACTACCAGTGGGAATCAAACCCTTAATCTTCTGGGTACGAGCCTAAGCCTCCACTCCACTGCTCTTGTTATCATCAGCAATAATATAGAGGGTTATCAGGGTACACTCTTCTCTATGCCCTATGGGTGTTTGGATTGTAGAACAAGAGGTTTGCTGATGCCTATTTGTGCCCTAGAGCAGATATATACTTGGACATGCAGGGCATTTCTGAAATTTGGCAAGGATTTCCAAGTATTTGGAAATCCTCTCAGTCAGCTGCTTCTCAAGACCATATCGAAATCACAATAAAGTCCACAAAATACAGGGTCCAAAACTTAAACCCACAAACAAATAACTGGTTGAAGGTAAAACAAACATAAATCAGTAATGGAGGAAAAAAGACCTCAGGGGTTAATTGCCAACACAATGGTACCAACCAGTGGTAGCCCACTTCTTATGTATCGGCTGTCACCGGTCCTACACAATTCATTTCAACCCTTGACATCTTGATCATAAAAAAACCCTCCAATACTGTACATAAAGTGCATCTGTCTCTCAAAAATCCATTCAATGTTAACAAACTCAGGCATAGCATGCAAATAAATCACTTCCCTCAAATACTTAAATGCAATGGCATCACCAATTAAGATCAAGTTCCAATGCCGGGCACAATGGAAATTAATTTTCCTGATGGAATTAGCCCAGATAGCGCTTTGTGAAACCTTCTTTAGTTATGGGTGATATAAACAAATGTGATATGTCATTTTTACAATGTAATATAATGATTGTATTCCATTCATTTACCATTCTGTAATATAATTTTGTATGTCTGAATCCTGGGAAGAGAGTCTACATGGCTAATAATACGTGGCCTGTCACAGGTGCAGAGGTACAAAGCTGATTCACCTTTACTGTATGTCTGCATCCTGGGAAGAGAGACTACTTGGCTAATAATAAGTAGTCTGTCACAGGTGCAGAGGTACAAGGCTGATTCATCTTGCTGTATGTCTGCATCCTGGGAAGAGAGTCTACGTGGCTAATACGTAGCCTGATACAGGTGTATATGTAATGATTTTCTGACTTCCTTTACTGTATGTCTGCATTCTGGGAAGAGAGACTATGTGGCTAATAACACTTAGCCTGATACAGGTGTATTATATTATCCAATGAATTATGGACATGCTGAAAAGAGGGCGAGTACATAATCTACTGTAAAAGAACTGTGAAAAAGAGAATCTTTGTGAAAAGCTCACTGAAGCATTTCACCCTTCCTTGCAAGAAAGTGATTGATTAAACCAACTCTGTATCACTGAGAAGTCTGTTATTGTGTAAAAGTTATCTTTCTTACAGATTGGGGACTCGTCCGGGATTGTGTCATCGCTGGAGGAGACCACCACCGTAGAGGACAGGGAGACGTGTCCCATTGAGTTCAAGGGCCTCATGCATCAGCGACGGGGGGGGGAGGGGGGGGGGTCTCCAACAGTGTACTGACAGCAGAATCCCGAGACCATGAAGGAAAAATCAATAAGACTCAGTGAAGCAGAGTAGGTATTAGACAGAGACAAACGTGTCAACCAAGTAATTCTGTGCACAGACCAAGGCAAGAAACAAGACTGTAAAGTATTGCCTTGGTGGTTGGGTATTGAGACAGACTGTTGTGTGTATGAGACATGTCCTAGACATGAAGTGGTGGTTGGGTATTGAGACAGACTGTTGTGTGTATGAGACGTGTCCTAGACATGAAGTGACTGCAGAGTCTCAATCCACGGTTCCGACACATCCGTGAGGAGTGCGGCTGGAGAGAGATGAAGTGAAAAGCACATTGGTGAAACAGGTCTCAATGGGTGTCAGGAATTCTAAAGGAAACTCGAGTAAGGATGGGGTCAGGAATAAGGACCAGGGGACATTCCTCCGGACAGTTAATTAGAAATATTGGAAGGATAATAAGAGTACTCAGGATAAAGATAAAACTAAGATTTTAAGAATTGCTGTGTTACATAGAAAAGAGAAAGCATAAAATCTAGCTGCAGTCTTCTGGCTGACATTTGGCACAGACGAAGGGTGGTTATGTAAAATCCTTAACTTATATGTAAGCAATGAAAAGATTAATTCAGCAAGTGTTTGCTACTGCCAAAAAGGAATAGCAGCGGTGCATGAAAACGGTCATTAAGCAGGGAATTCTTTTGAAGTCAGAGAAAAATAGATTAGCAGATGAGACTGCTAAGGGAGCTGCCTTAGGGGAAGACTTAACCCCTATATACAATTTAACCCCAGAAATAGGGAGTCAGGCAGCAAATCCTCTTATCTTAAAAAGGATATAGCATTATTAGAAAAGGTAAAGAGACGAGCCAACAAAATGATATAGGGGATGAAAGGATACTCCTATGAAGAGAAGCTAAAAAGGTTAGGGCTCTTCAACCTGGAAAAGAGATGGCTGAGGGGAGATATGATAGAAGTAGTATTTTTAGTAGACACAGTAGCTTCCCGGACATCCTTAAATTATATACCAGAGGGAATGAGATGAACAAATCAGAAGCTTACAGTCTCAGGGGTAAAAGGAGAAGGCTTTTTGGTCTCAATATTTGAGCCCACTCTGTTAAAAATGGACCATGAGGAGATAGAGGGACAGTTGTTGTATATCCCAGAAGCAGGGAGTAATCTATTAGGAAGGGATATGATTACACAGTTAAACTTAGAAATAAAGGTGAAAGACAGCCAAATCATTGTAGAAATGGCTGTCCTCACTGAAGAAGAAGAGAGTCAAATAGACCCTATAGTCTGGGCAAGGGAAGGATATAGGAGAGGATTGAATATCCCGCCATTGAAAGTTGAACTGAACAAGGAAGGTGAAGTAGTGCGCCAAAAACAATATCCCATTTCGTTGGAAGGTTGTAAGGGCCTCCAGCCTGTTATAAGAAATTTATTAAAAGATGCACTATTAGAACCATGCATGTCCCCATTTAATACTCCCGTCATGCCAGTAAGAAAACCAGATGGATCATATAGGTTAGTACAGGATCTGAGGAGACTGAACCAAATAGTATGGATAAAGCACCTAGTGGTACCAAACCACTATACAATACTGAGTAAAATACCTCATGAGCACAAATGATTTAGTGTTATAGATTTGAAGGATGCATTTTGGTCCTGCCCCTTGGACCTAAGTAGTAGGGACATGTTTGCTTTTGAATGGGAAGACCCCGATACTGGTCGGAAACAACAGTTCCGGTGGACAGTGTTACCCCAAGGGTTTACGGAATCACCTAATTTGTTTGGACAAGTGCTGGAACAGGTGGAACAGTTCCAAGTGCTGGAACTCAGTTCCAAGTGCTGGAACTCAGGTGGAAGAACAACCTTATCATGGTGAAACCTATTATAAGGAGGATCAGCCACTAAAGCTTGCAATTCACTAATGCGACATGCAGAGGTGATTGTGATTAGGAAGATGACCTTCCAGGACAAAAGCTTTAGGGTTGTAGTGGCTAAAGGTTCAAAGGGCGGTTTCATGAGCTGCCCAAGAACTAGATTTAAATCCCATGCTACTGGTGGTGGCCTGATGGGAGGCTTTGTTAATAGAAGACCTCTCATAAATCTGGATATGAGTGGATGAGAGGAAATTGGTTGTCCATTTAGAGGCTTATGGGAAGCTGCAATTGCACTAAGATGGACTCTTACTGAATTGGTCTTTAGATCAGAATTGGATAAATGAAGTAGATACTCTAGTATCGATTCCAAAGGTATCACAAGGGGGTTTAACCTCTTTTGCGAACACCATATAGTAAAACGTTTCCACTCGAAGGCATAAGATCGTCTTGTGGAAGGTTTTCTAGAAGCCTGAAGGATATCCTTTACCTGTTGGGAAAGGTTGAGATCCTGAAGGTCTAAGCTTTCAGCAACCAGGCCCTGAGATGCAGGGACTGGGGATTTGGGTGCCATATCATCCCGTTTTCTTGGGAGAGAAGATCTGGAGCACACCCTAGCTCCAGAGGAGCAGCTTGAGAGAGATGTAGAAGCAGGGGATACAATGTTTGGCATGGCCACCATAGCACTATGAGAATCATATGAACCTCTGTCTCTCTGAAGCTTCAAGAGTGTTTTGGGGATGAGGGGAATGGGTGGGAAGGCATAGAGGAAGTCCTGACCCCAGTGAAGGAGGAAGGCGTCCCTTGCCTGGCAATTGTGAGCCAGAATCTTGGAACAGAACTGGGGAAGTTTGGCATTCAGTGGACTTGCAAAGAAATCTATGTCTGGGGTCCCCCAGATGTGAAAAATCCTTGTCACCTGGTCTAGGTGGAGAGACTATTCGTGAGGCAGCAGTAGTTGACTGAGTTTGTCTGCCCAAAGGTTTTGAATGCCTGGAAGATCTACCATGAGAAGGTGAATTTGATGCTCTCTGGCGAGGGGCTATAGTCGTAAAGTTTTGTTGCATAACAACAGAGAGCCTGTTCCACCCTGATTGTTCACATAGAACATGGCTACTTGATTGTCCGTTTGGACTAGGACTGTCTTGTAGCTGAGCTGGGCATAGAATACTCGAAGAGCTAGATAGATTGCTCTTAATTCTAGGAGGTTTATGTGAAGACAAGCCTCTTGTGGAGTCCGGGTACCCTGGGTAGAGAGATGATGCAGGTGTGCTCCCGAACCCATCTGTGATGCATCTGTTGTTAGGGTGGCCTGGAATGGGGGTTGTTGGAAAGGAGACCCCACTAAAAGATTCTCCAGTGATTGCCACCATTTTAGGGACAAGATCAGTCGTTGAGAGTTTGATATCTTGTCTGACAGACGTCCTGTGACCTGTGTCCATTGTGTGGATAGGGTCCACTGGGCCGCTCGCATGTGGAGGCGAGCATAGGGAACTACATGAACTGTGGATGCCATATGTCCCAGTAATTGTAGCAGTTCTCGAGCAGTTAGGGAGGATTTTTCCGCTGCTTGAGAAGCCAATTGCACTATGCGAAGACATCGGGCCTGTGGGAGGAAAGCCCTTGACTGCCTGGTATCTAAACAGGCCCCTATGAACTCCAGGCTCTGAGAAGGAACAAGTTGGGATTTTGGGAAGTTTATTACCAGTCCCAAGTATTGGAGGATTCGCATTGTGCGAGATAGTGCAGAGTTGGCTTCTGCAACAGTGGGGGCTCGAATGAGCCAGTCGTCCAAATAAGGGAAGACGAATATTCCCAGGGTTCGGAGGAATGCAACTACTACTGCCATGCATTTTGTGAATACTCTTGGTGCCAAAGCCAGACCAAAGGGAAGAACTCTGTATTGGAAGTGTTTTCCCCTGAAAAGGAATCGTAAAAATTTTCTGTGATCTGGATGGATCAGAATGTAAGTATATGCATCCTTTAGATCTAGAGAGCAAAGCCAATCCTGACTTTGAAGGTATGGCAGAAGAGTTCCCAGAGAAATAATTTTGAAGTTTTCTCAGAACAGATATTTGTTCAATTCTCTGAGGCCTAGAATGGGTCTGTGTCCCCCTGTTTTCTTTGGAATAAGAAAATAGGAGGGGGGGGGGGGTAGAACCCTGTACCCTGTTGGAGAATGGGTACTTCCTCTATTGCTTCTTGGACAAGGAGTGTTGAGACTTCTTGACCAGTAGATTGTCTGCAGAGATTTTGGAATTGAACTGTCTTAGGATTTTAGGAGGGGGCATGCTGTGAAAATGAAGTTTGTACCCCTCTCCTACAATGGATAGCGTCCAATTTTCTGCTGTTATTTGGTGCCATCTGTTGGCAAAATGACACAACCTGCCTGGAATGTTTAGAGGTTCTGGACCCTTCAGAGGCAGGAAGGCCAAGCTCTCTAGGAAGGAGTCAAAGCCCTTGAGGGGGCTGAGCCTGTGGAGCTGGTTGAGCTCTCGGGCCTTTTGGCTTCTTTTGTTGTCTGGATTGTTGTTGTTGTCCCCTTTGGGCAACTTGACCTTGACCTTGCCCTTGCTGGGTATAGGACGGATAAAACTTCCTCTTTTTGCTGAAAAAGGGTTTTTTATAGGGTTTCTTTTTGGCTGGAGTGGCTGTAGATTTTGACAGTCTATCTAACGTGATATTGTCAGCATCTATCTCATTAGCCTTTTCCTGCCAATTCTTGCCAAAGAGGTTTCTCCTGTGCAAGGGATGTTCCCTAATTTATCCTGTACCCAAATCTCCAAGTCTGATGCCTGAAGCCAGGCAATCCGACGTGCACCAATGGCAATAACAGAGGTTCTGCTGATGCATTCAAAGTAGTCAATAGCTGCACGATTTACAAACTTGGAGACATCTTGGGCATGCTTGACAAGAGTAAGGAAGTCTTGTCATTTGTCATCTGGGAGAAGGGGGCTCAAAAGCTCCAAATCTCCTGTGACCTCTTTAAGGAACATTCCCATATTGTGGTACCGAAAGCATTCCTGAGCAGACAGAAAGGGAAAAGGGCGAGCACTGCACCTTTAAAAGCCAGAGCAAGCCAGGTTTCCATGACAGCAGGAAGCTTTCAGAGAGAATGCAGCTCAGTCAGATTCATGACATAAGAGCTGGAAGCAGCCCTAACGAGGTGCACCTGGATAGTCAGAAGGGCGTGCCTGAACAAGGAAGCCGTTTTAAACCAGCTTCAGGGCTAGGCTTGCAGAGCAGCACGGAGAATCAGGACAGACAAGAGGGCAGAGAGGAGCCTCTGCAATTCTCTATTCCACTTCAGCAAGGAAGGCAGCAACTGAGGGAGTCTTGGAACCCAGCCCCAGGCAAGGAGGATTCTGGTGGGTCCATTACTGGTTACCTTGAAGCAAAACCTAAGCCGCTGTGGGAGCTTCCTGAAGACAGGGCAAAACCATTTCCCTGTAGAGGGGAAGAGAGCTCCGAGCACAGACAAAGCAAGGTCAGCAGAAAAGGTACGTCAGGGTTACTGCCAAGCCAGAGTTTTGTGGAAGACGTTGTAAAACAGTTAAGAGCAAGTGCTAATAGGTGCCAGGGTAGCACGGCTGTGAAAGCACCTAGCAGATACTCTTTTGACAAATGGTTTAAAGCTAATGTGACAACCATAAGGAAGAGCTTACGTTCTAACCCATTTCCTGAACTAGAAGAAGTCACGGTCAGTGAGAGTGGAGTCTTCTTAGAACAGCTGCAAATAGCTATCCCTGGATTGCAGCCAAGAAGTTCTCCTAGACAGAGCCGTGAGAATGCAAGCAAGGAGATGTTTAATGACGTAGCTGATATTCCTGACTCACCTGATTCATATAAGAGAGACTGTTCCATGTATAACGTAGAAAGACTGCTCCTAAGATAAACAAGCTTTGGTAAGAAGAATTACAAAGTTGTTTGGAAGTTTTGTGCTGCTGTGAAGAAACAGTTTTTCCACTTTTATTTGATGCTTTTCATTTGCTCCTGTTTTTCTGTTTATTCTGGAAAAGAATTATATTGCTTTGCTTATTTGCCTGAGAACCTCTGTGAGGGGAAAAACCCAACAATGATAATAAATTTATCTGTTCCAAGAGACCCTTGTGCCACAACACATTTTTGTGAGAGTGAAACCAAAAACTACATATCCCAGCAACCCTTGCTGCTAGATAGTATAAAGGACACTCAGAAGCAAAACAGCGGTCACCCCTACTATAAAGCCTTCGGCCAGTAGCAGGGGAGTGTGACAATATATAAAATATATGAGCTGATCCTAGCTGAAAGAATGGAAGCCTGAAATGTCCGAAGCCCAAAAGCGTCAAGAGCCCTGCATTCACAACCTGGAGGATTGTATGCATGTCTCTTTGCACTTTTCATCCTATGCATGGCTGACTCCACTACCATTGAATGGTGTGGCAGCTGAGTCTTTTGAAAATGAGGACATGGTGGAACTTGATACATGGTATCAAGTCTCCTAGAATGAGGAGGTCAAAGGTATCTCCCACATTCTGAGCATCAAATCATGAAGAATTTCATGAATGGGCCTTAGGATACTGGAGAATTTCCAATTCCTTTGCTTTAGGCTCTTTTTCAAGAGCTACTGTGATTGAAAGGCCTCGGGCTACATCACGAATAAAATCCTGAAAGGACATGTCTTCCAGAGGAGACATTCTGTGTTGGGGAGAAGAGGGGTCTTCCGGGAGAAACACTCTGGAACTGGCAGAATTTTCAGAGTCATCGGAATCGGAGAATTCGAAGTATCTCTGATCCCGATGTTCATGCAAAGCACGGTCTCAGTATCGATCGAAGTTGGTACCGAGTTGGTCCGGTACTGATCTGTTGATGCCAGCAAAAGTCGTCATTGGAGAAATTCCCACCGGGGCCGGTACCGTTGGTGCTGGTACCGGTATCTGTACTGGTGCTGGTACCGGCATCAGTATCGTGTCGGTACCGGTGCCCGTTGAACCGTCGATGTCAACGGTACTGCAGTTGTAAGGAGAGCTGCAAGACTGCGTTCGATAGTGAGGAATCTCTGGTCTGTTGACGCTGCCGATGCCTGGGTATCGGTACCGATAAAAGCGGCCGGAACCCCTGAGCACGGCACCAGTAGTTCTGTCGAGGTCGAGGCCTCGAGAACATCCTGGAACCCCATTGATACTTTGGAGGCCGAAGCCTCCCGCCACTGTTTTGCCGGTGTAGTTCCCTCAAGTGTAATGCCAATGGCCTCTTGATGCTTTGAAGGAGAGCTACCCTTTGAGGACCGGCTCTTATGTTTAGTTACCTGAGATCCATGGGAGGAAGATGAGGCTCTTGAAGACGTCGATGCAACGGATCTGGCATCCGAAGAAAAGAGGGCACCCAGCTTTGCAGCCCGGTTCTGTCTTCCTCTTTTAGTCATCCCCATGCAATAGAGACACTCAGATGGAGAATGGTCAGGGCCTAAACATTTGAGACAACAGTTATGGGTGTCGATGACAGAAATGGTACCAGCACACTTAGTACATTTCTTAAAACCACTAGCTGGTTTTTCCATGTTTTAGGAAAAATGGGGCCTAATGCCCAAAATGGCACCTAGCACCAAAAAGAAAAGTTTTGGAAGTATATATGTATATATATTTTTTTTTAAAAGAAGAAAAAAGAACTGGCGGTACCAGTAGGTGTCGTGCGTAAGCAGACGCAACCACAAGAAAGAAGTTTTAAAGGAGAAATTTTCTGCGGTGACAGGGTATGCGGCCTGTCGGCTCTGCGGAAAACAAAGAACTGAAGAGGGACAGTTGGAAAGGCGGGAAGGCAGTGCACATGTGCTGAGGGATGCTCCCAAAAGCATTCCTATTGGACGTTGGGGAGCGTTCCCGCACAGGCTCCGTCAGTACCGACGATACCGACGATACCCATATGTGAAGACTACATTCCTGCTTGTTCCTGGAGATTACCATGTACAGGAGGGTTAACTCGAAGATTGATAGAAACGGTAAGCACTAAACAAATGATAGTATCATTTCCAGTGCACAAAGGTACAATTTTAATAATGGACGATAAAAGGGAAGAGAGAGAGAGTTAGGAAGGATGTTATCTAAATTAGAAGCTTCTTACGGAACTGTGGAGTAAATGTAAAAAGTAACAAGAAAACTTTAAAAAGAAAGAGGGAGGGGTTTGATATAAACAAATGCGATATGTTATTTTTACAATGTAACATAATGCTTGTATTCCATTCATTCACCATTCTGTAATATAATTTTGTTTGTCTGCATCCTGAGAAGAGATTCTACGTGGCTAATAATATTTAGCCTGTCACAGGTGCAGAGGTACAAAGCTGATTCACCTTTACTGTATGTCTGCATCCTGGGAAGAGAGACTACGTGGCTAATAATACGTAGCCTGTCACAGGTGCAGAGGTACAAGGCTGATTCATCTTGCTGTATGTCTGCATCCTGGGAAGAGAGACTACATGGCTAATAATACATAGCCTGTCACAGGTGCAGAGGTACAAGGCTGATTCATCTTGCTGTATGTCTGCATCCTGGGAAGAGAGTCTACGTGGCTAATACATAACCTGATACAGGTGTATATGTAATGATTTTCTGACTTACTTTACTGTATGTCTGCATTCTGTGAAGAGAGACTACGTGGCTAATAACACATAGCCTGATACAGGTGTATAATATTATCCAATGAATTATGGACATGCTGAAAAGAGGGCAAGTACATAATCTACTATAAAAGAACTGGGAAACAGAGGATCTTTGTGAAACGCTCACTGAAGCATTTCACCCTTCCTTGCAAGAAAGTGATTGATTAAACCAACTCTGCATCACTGTTATTGTGTAAAAGTTATATTTCTTACATGGGGATCAGCTTTATCAACAACACTTGGGTGTTGCTATGGGGGTTACAATGGCCTTTCAATAGTTAACTTATACATGGCACGCTTCAAGTTGTTGTGGCTGACAGACTGTGACTTTAGTCAGACGATTCTTATGTGGGTGCGTTATATAGATGATGTGTTTATGATATGGGGAGGGTGTGAAACAGGCATAGGGGATTTCCATAAGTAGCTTTATCAGCAAGATGTAAATATTCAGTTCACTATGACATATGAAGAAAGAGCTATTTTGTTCCTAGATGTCCAGGTTACTCGTACCCAAGAAGAGTCTGAAACATCAGTATATAAGAAACAAACAAATAGGAATGCCCTGCTACATTATCAGAGTGCGTATCCTGAAGAACTGAAACACAGGCTTCCATTTTCTCAATTCCTGCAGTACTGCAGGAATTGTAGTTACGCACCATTGTATCTTCAGCAATCACAGGGGTTAGCAAGGATATTTTGTGCTAGGGGCTATCCCCATAAGTTAGTCGAGCAGGCTTGGAGATTTGTCTCATGCAATGATAGAGATTGGCTCTTGGCTCCAAGACCTCGCTAACATAACTTGACAGATGTTCAGTTTATAGATTTGGGTACACAATTTTCTCTGCTAAGTCACCAGTTAAAGAGAATTGTGAGGTCACATTTTCATGTTTTATCTACGGTGGCAGGGCTGGGTGACTTGAAACCCAAGGTGATCTATACATGCAGATGTAATTTGTGGGACATACTTAGCCGCACATCACCAGGCGGGATTAAAAAGGCTGTGCTACAGCCAGGACATAGTGCATGTGGTTTGTGTTCTTTGTGTTTGCTCATGTTGGCAGTAAGTGCCTTTGAGTATCGGAGTATACATTGGTATTTGCACTGGCAGATGACTTGTCAGTCTGATCATATTGTATATGCACTTCTTTGCCCATTTGGTCTTCTATATCATGGGTGGATTATGCGCCAGTTGTGTATTCATTTAACTGAACATCGGAGTAAGATGCCCTGTAAAGTTGGGGCGCCCCATTGGTGGCAGATAGTCTTGAAGCGCAGCACACGTTTAATGATTTTTAATGTGTAGTACTTGATCATGTGCCTCAGTCACAGCTTGATGGGGATAGAGGCCGGAGGTTATTACATAAGGAGCAATTTTGTATATTTCATTTTGATACAGTCAACCCGAGGGGGTTGAATGAAGGCATCGACTGGAAGGTTTGCTGGTGATTGATTGTATGCTTGAGTAGAGTGATGGGGAGGGCATTTTCTATCTGCTGTTGTTTCATTTTCTATGTGCTGGAATTTTGGTTTCATTTTTCATGTGCATTGCAGTATGTGTAGGGTAAGGGTGTACAGGTTTCTGTTCAATCATAGTGAAGTGTTCGGACTGTAGGCATGTTGGAATGTTGATGCAGCTATCGGCTTTACCCGAGAGGTTCTGCTGATTGGTGGCAGGGTAGTGTGATGTAATTGGAGTCTCTTGCAGGGGGTTTTCTGACCGGTGCTTTTTAACATGCAGTCATGGCGTGTTTTATTTATTTATTTAACTGTATTTATATCCCGCTTTTCACCGGGTCAAAGTGGTGTTACATATAAGGGTGGGGAAATTAAGTAGCAGGATGGGGCCATCACCAGGTAAGCAACAATGATGATTTTGACAATCGACAGACTTTAGACATGGACAGTACAGTGCAGATATCGCTCAGAGGTTCATGATAGGTGAGTTCAGGGGTTGGTGCATTTTTTGGTGGGAGTTGTCTTGAAATATTCTTAGAATAGGATGGTTTTTAGCTGTTTTCTGAATGACAGGAGATCGCCATTGTTTCTGAGGTGGCTCGGTAGAGAGTTCCATAGGGACGGTGCATAAAGTTCAAAGGCTCGGTTGTTTGTCCGTTTAGAGCATTTGGTTCTTTTGTGGGGGACGGTGAGGTAGCTGCTGGAGGACTGCCTAGTTGTTTTGCCATGGGTTGGACGGGTCAGCAGGGTGCGAAGCTGGGTGTTTGGTGGATGGCTTTGTGAATGAGTAGGATGGATTTGTATTTAGTTCTTGCTTCGAAGGGAAGTATGTGGAGGTCTCTTAGAATTGGGGTGATGTGGTCACTTTTCTTTGCTCTCTGAATGATTCTTGCTGTGGTGTTCAATGCAGTTCAGAGGGGGTTGGTCTGTTTGGCTGGTAGTCCATGGTAGATTATGTTGCAGTAATCCAGATGTGGGAGTGTCATAGCTTGCATCACCGTCCTGAAGTCTTGAGGTTCGAGGAGAGGTCTGAGGCATTGCACTGTTTTCGCTTTATGGAATATATTTCCTGTGGTTTTGGTAATTTGTTGCTTGAGGGTTAGAGCTAGGTCAATCATAATGCCTAGATATGTGTAGTACTTGATCATGTTCCCTGTAAAATAGTTATCTCCAAGTTATAATGCCCTGTTCAATGTAATTTCAGTTTGTTCAATGTAAACCGCACTGATGCAGAATAGCGCGGTATATAAGAGAATGTAAATAAATAAATAAAATATCTTATTTGTGGCTGTAGTTGAATACGTGTGGTTCCTATGTTGAGGTGTGTAGGTGGTGTGAAGTCTGGGTCTTTTGTTACTATGAGGGCTTCAGTTTTCTTTATGTTTATGGATAGGTTGTTTTATTGTAGCCAGTGGGACACTTCGGAGAAGCATGCTGAGAGGTGAATATTTGTTTGGTTTGTGGTTGTAATTGGGGCATAGAGCATGATATCGTCAGCATATATATGGAAGTTGATGTTGTGGGTACGTATGACTGAACAGAGTGGTTGAAGGTAGATGTTGAAGAGCATGGCTGACAGCGTGGATCCTTGAGGTACTCCTTGGTGTTGCTGGAAGGGGGGCGAGGTTGTGGTGCTGGTACGGATCAGTTGTTGTCTATTGGTTAGGTAGGATTTAAACCATTGAAGTGCGGTGTCTTTGATCCCAATTGATTGCAATCTTCGTATGAGGATGTTGTGGGAGATGGTGTCGAAGGCTGCTGATATATCAAGGAAGATCATGGCGTATCCAGAGTGTTTTTCTTAGGTTCCTATGATGAGGGTGTTCATCAGTGTGGTCATGAGGGTCTCGACTCCATGTAGTGGGCGGAAGCCATGTTGTTGTGGGTCCAGTAAGTTGTTGATGTCTAGGTGTTCTTGAAGCTGCTGCTGGACTATCTTCTCTATTATCTTGGTGGTGAATGGTAGGCTTGCTATCGGTCTGTAGGATGCAGGGTCTAGGGGATCTAGGTTTTGTTTTTTTAGGGATGATCGAATGATTGTAGTTTTGAGGATGTCCGGCATGCGACCTTGGGAGAAGGATTCATTGACAATATGGGTTAATGGTGCGCTCAGGTCTTCTTTGGATTTCTTTATCCAGTCGGTGGGGCAGGGGTCCAGCGGAGAGGTGGTGGTGTTTAGGCGGGAGATGATGGATGATATTTCTTCTGCAGTGGTTTCTTTGAAGGTGGTCCAGTCACTGTATATGTTGGGGTGGTGGTTTGTTGCAGTTGCCTCGGAGTTTAGATGTGGGTTTTTTGGTAGTTGGAGCTGCTTGTATTGTTGAGCCAGTATCTCTGGTGGAATTTGTGGTAGCTGGTCAGAGTTATTGGGTGCTTTTGTCAATTGTTTGACAATCTGAAAGAGTTCACGAGGTTTATTTATGGATGTGTTTATGATTTTCGTGTGGTAGGTTTTCTTTGCTTTGTCGGTTTCAGAGTGGTATGCGTTGAGTTCATATAGGTATTTTGTTTTGTCACTGTCATTCTTGGTTTTTCTCCATTTTCTTTCTGTTCTTCTGAGTTTTGTTTTTAGTTTTCGGAGATTGGGAGTGAACCATCTGGCTTTTGTGGAAGTAGGTCTTGTGGTGGTCTTGTGGTGGTTTTGTTCGTCGGTGCTTCGGACGCAGTGGAGATTGTGGTATTCCAGTTGTAAATTAGGTCATCGATGTTACCGGAGTTTGTTTGTAGTTTAGGTAGAGTTTGTGCTAAGAAGTCCTCTTTGTTGAATGTTTTAAATCTTCTAGCGTGGTGTTCGTCTACCTTATAGGTCATAGGTTGGTAGGTATGGGATATGGTAAGGAGGTAGTGGTCTGACCAAGGTACAGGTGAGATCTGCGGGTTGTTGCTTGAGGAGGCAGTTAGAGAGTTTAGGAATATGAGGTCCAGTGTGTTTCCTTTTTCGTGTGTGGGTTCTTGTACAATCTGTATCAGATTCATTGCTGTCATGGCGGTGGCGAAGGTTTCCACTTGTGCCTCTTGAAGTGAAGGTTGCTTAACTGTTGGTAGCAAGGCAGGCAAGAGTTTGATGTTAAAAGTAAGTTCTTTTCTGTATTCAGGGGAGGCATTGCTGTATTATTCTTTGGTATGTGGGTGGTTTCATAGTGTGGTAAATCGTTGTATATCTGACTTTCTTACAGGTAACTTGCCTTGAATGTGGTGGCTATTTGTAAGCAGTTCAGATCCCTGAAGTAGCCTTGGCAAAACGCCCGGCGTCAGATCTTGATCTTAGTTGGCGATGCCACTGCAACTAAGTATTTAAGGGAAGTGATTTATTTGCAAGCTTTGCCTGAGTTTGTTAATATTGAATTAATTTTGGAGAGTCAGATGCACTTAATGTATACTGTACATTATTGGAGGGTTTTTTATGACCAATTATGTTAAGGGATGATACGAATTGGGTAGAGTTGGTGACAGCCAATACATAAGAAGTGGGTTACCACTGGTTGGTGCCATCGTGGTGGCAATTTATTTACTTTATTTATTTAACTAGGCTTATATACCACTTTTCCTATCAGTCAAAGTGGTGTATATTCAGGCACTGTATATATATTTTTCCCTTGTCCCCGAGGGCTCATAATCTATGTTTTTGTACCTGAGGCAATGGAGAGTTACATGACATGCCCAAGGCCACAAGGAGCACCTGTGGGACTAGAAATCCCAGTCCTTACGGCAATTGACCCCAAGGTCTTTTTTCCTCCCTCACTGATTTATGTTTATGTTTTACCTGCAATCAGTTATTTGTTTGTGGGTTTAAGTTTTGGACCCTGCCTTTTGTGGACTTTATTGCACGTATGCCTTGGGCGCGTCCACACCATGCTCCTGTTTAGTCTTGGACATCCTTATGATGGGGCCATCTTTAAACCTACTTTCTAAAATGGCTCTGGGGAAATCTCAATGCTTTGGACATATCTATGCCCATTTTCAAATGCCCAAAGCATGAATAAGGCTTGTAAAATAACCCTCCTTCTGGAGATGGAGTTTCAGGTTATACCATAAGTGCTGAAATTCTGCCGCTTTCCATATCAATTATACGGGTGATGGCAACATCCAAATGGCATGTATATTGTTATGGTCAACATCATTGGTACCCTTGCAGTACAACCACTGAATGTCCAATATCTCTTAAAAAAAAGTGGCCAGTGAAATGGCTTTGGAGTATAAATGCACACATATTTGACACATAAAATAATCAAATAAAACAAGGCCAGTTAAAAAAGGAAACAGCGAAGAGTGCCGTTAATCCTCTCCAGGTCATATTTTTTTCTCAGAAATTACTACATCTAAGTTACACAGATATCTTTTTTTGTTGTATACCTTTTGAACATACTATTAAAATATTATGATGACATGAAGTTGGAATATTTCCAATTATTTCTCAAGATGCTGTAAACAACATACCTAAAATCCACTCCTTAGTCACCTCCTGTCTAGACTATTATAACCTACTCCTTGCTGGTCTCCCTCTGAATCATCTCTCTCCCCTTCAATCTGTTCAACACTCTGCTGCACAGATAATCTTCCACCAGTCTCGTCAGGCTCATATTACCCCCTTCTCAAGTCACTTCATTGACTCCCTATCTGTTTCTGCATCCAATTCAAACTTCTTCTGCTGACCTATAAGTGCATTCACTCTGCAAATCCTCACTACTGTTCCTCTCTTATCTCTCCCTTCACCACTCCTTGGGTGCTCTGCTCTTCTGGTAAATTGTTTCTATCTGTGCCCTTCTCTTCTATTGCCAACTCCAGACTTCATTCCTTTCACCTTGCTGCTCCTTATGCCTAGAACAAACTAACTGAGTCTGTACGTCACTGACCCTTTTCAAATCCAGACTGAAAACTCACCTCTTCGCTGCCGTTTTTGGATCTTGACTCACCTGTTCTCCTTCGTGTTTCCTTACCATTCCCCCTAGATGTATCCTATGTCTACATCTACTGTGTTGTCCGTCTTGACTAGATTGTAAGCTCTGATGAGCAGGGACCGTCTTTTACGTGTCTGTGCGTACGTCTTGTAACACTATACAAATGTTCAGTAGTGTTAATAGTAGTAGTGAAATGCAAGGGTACCAATAATCTTGACCACAACTGTAATTTTGTATGGATAACATCTGCATAGAGTTATGCATGTACTGTATATTCAGTGATGGCACTTGTCTATTTACCAAAACCAAACAAAACCGTGGATTGCAAAGGAAGGAAACTGTTTATTCAATAAATTAATAATTTATTTTATTTAATTTATTGAACAAACAGTTTCCTTCCTTTGCAAAGGAAGGAAACTGTTTATTCAATAAATTAATAATTTATTTTATTTAATTTATTGAACAAACAGTTTCCTTCCTTTGCAATCCACAGTTTTGTTTGGTTTCTGTTATTGCACGTGGATAAGTGCTTCTTGTTGGACTCTAAGGGACATGTTTACTAAAAACCGCTATTTTGCGCGCCGCAAAATAGCGCACTAAAAGCGGTACTTAAGAGCGCTTAAATGCCCCGCAATCGTGCGTGTCACCCCCGGACAGGTGCGCGGCACAATAACGGGCCCCACACAAGTACGGGCCCGAAAATGTCCGATAGAGGCGTGGAACAGCTAACGGAGGGCGGAGGAAGGTTCCTGAGGGGCGGAGAGACGGGCCTAATGGCCGGGGAAGGGGAGGGGAGAGGCTCCCCGCACATTATCGGGGCCGAATCCCAAAGCAAAACTACCGCGAGCTAAACACTCGCGGTAGAGGGCATTTAAAGGGAAGAGAAACCATTTACGTCAGCAATGTACAGCAAAACCGAGGGAACCTGCAAAACGTGAGCAGTGTGATACATGTGCACAGCACAAAAGTGAAAATAAAAATAGAAGGTGAACACAACAAAAATATCACAAATAGTAATTCAGCAGGGGAACAGTTATAGTAATGGGCAAATATAGAAAACACACCCAGGAAAGCTCCAGAAAGAACAAATGAATATTGGAAGGGTCTACGGAGCGGAGACTCATCCAAAACAAATTTGCATTTTGGAACTTTCCTGGGAGTGTTTGCTATGGTTGACCATTAATATCACTGTTGCCCAGCGTGGTGATATATTGTCCCCCATTTTCTGTGGTCATTTCCGAGTTTTATGTGCATGTCTGTCACCAGACAGGGTGTATGTGCCCACAGTAAGAATGCGTAGAGCAGGGTTTGTGACTCCATCCTGCCAGGTTTACTACCTCCAGGGGCTGCATTGTCTCTGTGGCCATAGTGTGGTGCAGCGGACACAGCCAGTACCTCTAGGACCAGAGGTTCTAAATCCCAGCTGGGGCACTTGCCAGCCCAGTCCCTATATTTTACCCACCACTAAACAAAGATAGCGCAGACACCCCTGTATTGCAGGGAACATAAGCAAGGGGAAAACACCCATATTTTACACAACACTGCAAACAAACCACAACAATGGGCAGTACCTACAGCCAATTCCCCCAAATGCAGTCCCGTACTGCCACATTGCAATCAGGTCATCTGCTTTTTATGTGAGAAGCTCATGCCATCATGTTGGCGGATGAGTACATGTGGTGCAGGGGGCAGTGGCTGCAAGCCACAGAAGACAGAGGCCTAGCCATGTGCAGGCTGGCACAGTCCACTGCAACAGACAGGCCCTGCCGGATCCACAGTCATGGACATTCCAGGGAATCCAGGCAATCTGTGGCTACACGGTGGTGCAGTGCACACAGAAAGTGCATGCAAGACCATAAGGTCTCCAGTTCAAAGCCCAGCTGGGGCTACCGCCAATCCTGCCCACATAATTTCCCCACAACTAAACAGTGATAGTAAGGACACACCTTTTGTGGCGAGGACATATGCAATGGTAATACGTCTATATTTTACCCCACTGAGCACAGACACCATGAACAGGGGCAGTGCCTAGAGCAGAGTCCCCCAAATGCAGTCCTGGTGGCCCACACACCAGTCAGGTTTCATGCTGCCACTCATACAAATGTCTGTGCTGTATATCTATGCACCACACCCATGGCATGTAGATGTAGCTCATGCATATTCATGAGGGACAGCAGGAAAACCTGAACAGTGTGATGCAAATCTGGACTGGAGTTGGGAATCTCTGCCATCAAGCAGCAGCCAACAGGGGCAGACACACCCACACCCACACCCACACCCACAGGCCCCATTGGACAATGCCTACCTGAGAGGCAGGACATTGGGCCCTGCCTGTATCTCCCAATATGAGCAGTTGCATACCTTAGCGATGCTACCCTACACTCGGGTATATTGTACACAGCTCTGAGATGTTTGCTAGGAGTACTGGCAGATAGATATCCATACGTTATGCAACATACTGCTAATTCAGATGGGGAACAGTGCTAGCAATGCGGAAAAAAAGAAAACACACCCAGGAAAGCTCCAAAAAAGAGGAATGAATCTTTGAAGGGTCTATGGAGTGGAAATCCCACCAAAAATCATTTCCTATTATTGGAGCTTACCTGGGAGTTCCCGTAAGGTTTGGCCATTAATAGCATTGTTTGGCCAGCTTGGTTATATGTGTTCCCCTGTATCTGGCAGTCCTTTGTGGGGTTGTATGTGCACGTTTGTCTCCAGGCAAAGGTGAATGAGCCCACAGTAACAATGTGCAGAGCAGGGTTTCCAACTCTTGCGGTCAGGTTTCCTATCTCCAGGGACAGCACAATGTCTGTGGTCACAGTGTGGTGCAGTGGACAGAACCAGCATGTTCTAGAAACAGAGAGTCACAGGTTCAG